>JAQQAE010006801.1:0-16373 GCA_029823295.1 Pseudamia nigra
TGTTGTCCGATGCAAATTTTTTGCAGATTTTTTCTTTGTTATCCGAATTTTTTGTTGTCAGAAGCGTTTGTCATCAGAGGCACCACTGTACCTCGATATGTTTCGACTGACACCTGCAGTCTTACGCAGAAGCACCTTCTGACCACTATGACCTGTCACTTATCAGCTGTTCTTCCCAGACAGCAGGGGGTGTGGCCAGCCTAGTGGATCTGTCAGGTCCATCAGGCTGGCCACAGCTGATAAGTGATGCATCACAGCGGTCAGATGATGCTTCTGAGGAAGACTGCAGGTATCATTCGAAACATGTCAAAGTAAAAAGAAACATCTCATCCTTACTTTTTAAAAGAAATAGCAATAATATTGTACATAAAAACAAAATGAACCTATTTGAGCTACAATGAGGTTCAGTTCAACAGTTACACAGATTTACACGTAATATGACATCTCATCTAAACCCTTTGATGATTGTCCAGGAAGTCAAGATCTGGCTTGTCTAGGTGTGTCATCCTTCTGCATGTGTCTGGGACAGGAAAGGTGTGAAGTTACCAGGGTTACAATCAGTCATCGCTATGCATTCTGGACACACAGCACATTTTCAGTAGGTTTTTGGAGTAAATTTCTTGGTTACAGTATGATACTGAGAAAGTGGTTGGGATGAGGGTTACACAGAAAATGCTGAAAAATACATAACGAAACGTACAGAAACAAATGGCACGAAACACACATGGGATGATGCAGGACACTAATCCTGGTCTCCTGAGAGGGAGTTTGTGGGTTTAGTAGTGCTACGCAGCCCCTGCGCAAGTAACACCACCAGGCTTTTATCCTCATTTATTGCTTTCAGTGCCCAGAGTTGCTACAGGTTGGTTAGACTAGATTAATTTACACTCAGTGCATCAGTGCAAAACACTAGACCTTGAAGTACTTTGAATTATTACATAAATAGACAATATGCTTAATATTTAATCCTGTTTTAATACTTATTCTGACAAATAGCAAACAAGACAAAACATCCAAAGAAATAAAATAAATTAACGGAAATACAGGAAATAAACAGATCATATCTGTTTTTAAAGCTCTAAGGAGACTTATATCCCTGTTTATACTCATCAAGGGCTTTTCTGAGTACAGCGTTATGACCTTGTCAACAATCTAAACAATAATGAATTTAGCCAAAAATGAGCAAAACAAATGTCTCCCTTCACCTCAACTAATTTACAGTTTAAATAGGAAAGTTTGCTCAAAGCACCAGCCAACACACTAACGATGCCTCTGAAACCCACTCTAATTATCGTCACTAAGATCAGATCTATGTGCATATGGTGTGTTTTTTCAATATATGCATATTTCCCTCCTAGACCTTATAGCAGATGATTATTTTTGCAGTCTTTCCTTGTCATTCCTCATCTCTTGTGTTTTTATGCACACATACAAACACACACATCGCGACTGCAGAAAGAGGATCCATGTGCGAAATGTGTTTTCAATAGGACGAGGAGCTTAGTGTATTCTGTGTAAAGAGGAGAGCAAAATGAGCAGTTTTTCTCCAAGGAAATATCTGGAAAGAGATTGGACAGCTACAGCAGTATCACAGATAGTACATGGTAAATGAGCTTAGACTGTGGTAGTCAACAGGGAGATAACTATCTCTCTTTTGCTGTCTCTCGCTCTCTCTCTCTCTCTCACTTCCATGCTTTTTTCATATTTTTTTTCTCAGCTCTCATTCATTCCATCTTTCAATATGTTTTTACTACCGCACTTTCCCTGATGCTCACTGCTGCTGCAACATATCCATCTTGTAATTTTCTTTTCCTTTATAGGCGTATGAGTGAGAGATGCAGAGAGAGAGAGAGAGAGCGAGAGATGCAGTATCCCTGTGTACTTAGCTGTGAGTGCATGTTAGTGGATCTGCGTGTGTTTGGGACTGCCATAGTTATGCATGCGTGGCTTCTAGGCTGGGCATAAATCATCATTAGGTATGGCAGGTGTGTGTGTGTGTGTGCGTGTGCGTGCACATATACAGACTGCAGCAACTGTAGCTTCCATGCTCAACAGGCTGTCTTATTGTTACAGCTCCGATGCTCTGTCCACTCACTTTCCAAGGTTTGTGATACCGGAGCTGCTGTAAAACACACAACTGACACATGCACACACATACATGTACACACACTGCACTGCGTCTGAGAATAAGTGACCTTGCCCTATGATGAGAGACTGGTTGATAAACTCTGCTGTGAGAGTGTTTACTCCACCTCCATGAAATGGCTTGAACATGATGTTCTGGCCCGTGGCTGTGGACCAGTGGTTTACTCAAGAAATATGGCCATTAAAGAGCAGCCATTTTAGCTTCTCATAGCACGGCTGCATCAGTTCACACTGGCTTCAAGCCTATACGGGGAAACATGACTTAGGTCATGTTTAAGGTCATATCTGTGTTGCACATCTATGCTGTTCCATTTTTTTCTACTTTAGTAAAAATATTGATTTTAGGGTTCATAAAAACTCACAGTAAAATTTTTTGTAGCCGTTGTGACGAAAAAATATTGTCTGAAGCAACTTTTTAATAGTGACCAACGAGCTCATGGTTCAACATTGAGAGGTTTGAAATGTTTAGAATTCTCTCAAAGTTCTTTACTTGTTTTTTGCTTTCGGGAACCACACACGAGTGGCGTGTTTAGTAAACAGAAACAGTACTCGAGTAAAAGTATTGACACTTTGTAATACTAGTGACTCAGGTAGAAATTGAAGTTCTCATAAACATAAGGACTTGAGTTATTTTTTTAAGAAAATCAACTCAGTAATGTGGAATTTATTATAACCTTGTATATTGTGTTCAAATAAATAGTGTTACTTAAAATGATCAAAACACTCAAGTATTTTGACCATTTTTACTTATCTTGTTGCTTATTTTATGATTTTGTCCAATTTCTTTATTATATTGTTAATTTTCATTCATGATTATTTTTGTAGTTTTTTGCTCATCTTGTTGTTAGTTTATTTATTTATTTAGATAATTAACTTAATCTTTTGGTTAGAGTTTTTATTTACTGTAATTGATTATTTTTAAATTACTCTCTTAATTATTTTGTTCATTTTTGCTTATTTTCTTGATTATTTTGTACAAATTTCAGCCTTTTTTCCTCCTGCTCATTCAGGTGGAACCAAATGTAACTGAATAATGTAAAAACAAACAAAACAACTAATCTAAGAAGTGCAATTATATTTTATAAGAGCAGCTAGTACTCCCCATCTCTGCCACCAACAAACCCTAATGAGAACAATTGAACTGTCATAAATAATTCCAGCTCTTCATCCTAATTTTATATAGTTTCTGTTTGAAAACAGTTGTCTTAGCTGTCGAATGGATCAGATCATTCATCATACATTACACATCAAATCTTTGCACTATGATGTTTGACTGGCTCACAGTGAAAGTCAGGAGCCTGTTTAGGTGTTTGAACTTACTTGTTTTTAATTAATGTCAAGACCTCAGGAGTTTCTTTTCATTTATTTGCTTTTTCTGGGTTGCACTGCAGGTGACTTTTTTGCTTTCACTCCTCACTGCTACTTTCTGGTGTTGGGAAGGGCAGAGCAGTTAAAGTGTCTACATCACGGATGCCTTCACCTTCAGTAGAAGATGCTGTGAATTCACTTAAATTTTCACATACAGTAAAAAAATGAGCTTGGTGGTTAAGTAGAGGAGGACCTATAGATAAGAGTTGATAAAGGATTATTAAAGATTAATTCCTCTAGCTTTAGCTACTGCAGTCATTTCAACTGAAACTCACATGTCAACTGTGTCACTGTATGTCATCTGCTCACTGCTAGCTTTCTCATAGCATTCTGGCTCATTATTATTATGCATTTTGGTATATGTTTGGATATTTCTCAGAACTCAAAACGCTTTTACAATCCCTCACCTTCTGGCATCTTTCAGCTGGCAGGCTTCCAAACCACTGACGGCTCTGAGTGTGTGCTTCTGTTTGCTTTCACCAATCCCAGACTTAGGGAAGGTACTGTATCACAACTGGCAGCCTCTTTTTTCTTTTATTTTGTATTCCATCATTACGGTTGCATGTGTGCGTGTAAAGGAGATGGTTTGATCCAGAGACTCTCCATCCTCTGTCTACCTTCTGACCAGCTGAGTGTTTGTATGTGAGTGTGTGTTGGATGCCAGGCAAAAGAAAATCAATGGTATTAATTTGCGGAGGCAGTGGTGTGAGCTGAAGCAATCTGCTGCACCCTGGGAGCCACGCTTTGCTCTGATTTACCACACACACACACCTCTGTAATTTCACCTCCCCAAATCACACCTTACCCCCTCTCTTCTCCTCTGTGGTTTGCATTCAGAGACAATATCAGTATACAGTTTATGAGGCACATTGGAACGTCACGCTTCACTCCTTCCTGACTCCCTCTCCCTCACACACACTCTTGCTCATTCGCTCTCTCTCTCTCTCTCTCTCTCTCTCCATCATGGTGCAGGTAATTAAAAAGCACGCTGCTCCATGTTGGCAGGAGGGAGGAGGACTGGAGGGAAGGGTAGGGTAGACTCACCAGGGCACACTGGCCACACTCTGCCCCTGCCTGTACATGTATGCAAACACACAAATGCACACACACACACACACACCCGCACAGTCTCCATACACACACAGTTTCTTAGAACGCACCATGAAATACACTGGCAGAAAAGAAAGCTGTGTGGATTTGCAGCAGCATTGGTAAAAGATTAGCCTGCAATAACTAATTTGCAATTAGCACATTTTCCTTCAAGATCATTATTAATAAATCATGCATTATAAAACGTCGACCAGGTTTTTTAATGTTGCAATTAATAAACTTAAATAGCTGCAGCTATTAACAGCGATGCTAATTAACAGAAAATCACCCAAACCTGACTCATCAAACTTCAATGACAAGTAAAACCCCGTCTACACTGAACTGACGGACACAGATACAGTGCATATTGGAAATTTACCTTTCACTATTCTGCTTGAATCCATCAAATCTGACTCAACATTGCTGCATTAAATTTATGACTACAGCAAAAGAAACGTGATACGCTGTCCAGATCTAAAAAAGTATATAAAAACAATTACTAGTATGTGATTTAGTCTTAATTAACACGATGAAGGATGAAATGTCAGTTTTATTTTCTGGAAATAAATATAAAAATACTCAAATTGTTCAGCCTGTCACATTAATGTCTTATGCTGTCTGTTATTAGGTCCACAGTCTACATTAAGCTCTTTATGAAATAAATACAACCCCCTCACTCACTGTCCATCTAACAGTCTCTGATTTTAGACAGAAACCTGGCATGGTCTCCAAACTAAGCCAATTATTCTGTGTTATGTGTATTACAACCAAAATCACACACATTCTTCACTGACAACAAACCCACATATGATAAACTCAGGGGGACATTTTCATGTTTTTATGGTGTTAGATGATCTCAGTGATCATTCTGATGAATATATCTGCCATTTTACACATTAGCACAGCACTGTGCCTACACATCTCACAGCTATTTATTGCAGCTATTAGGATGTATTCACAACTTAGTGGTGAATGTTTAGTACATTTAGAAACTAAAGGAGTTGCCAATCGCATTATAGCATCAGTGTTTATCCAGGGATTTCATTCACGTACACTGGTTGCGATTAAACTCCCCCTTTGTCACAGTTATGAGATTAAACTGACACACAGATACACTTTATGAGATTTAAATACACACACATATCAGACACTCTGTGCTTCCCTTTCTCTCTCCTTGTGTCCAGCATCACACTAGACATGACTAATCCACTATATAGTGTCTTAATCCAATCAGACCTGTTGTCTGCTGAACCGAGATACAGAAGGCCGCTGCACTGATTTTGCACAACATGTACACACAAATGCACGACACAAACAACAGCTATTCTCTGCTTAAAAAAGAAAAAACATTGTTCTACTAATGTAGTTAGCTTAAAGGTGACATATTGTACCTGCTGTGAACAAGGTAATATTGTCGCCATGGCCTCAGAAGTTGTATTTTAGGTTTCAACGCTCAAATCCCACACATTTGTTCATTACAAACATTTGTGTAAACTCCACATTTTCAACCATGTTCCAAACAGGCTGTTTCAGTGCCTGGTTGAAATGGAAATGAGTGATAGCTGATCAGGTCCCACCACTGTCACTGCCATGCATACCTGCATGTAGGCACTGTGCTAGGTTCCAGGATGATCCCGGTGGTTCTTATGGTTCTGACTGAGGGCAGTGACTTTGTATCTTTGGCCTCAAAAAACACAGAAATCAAAATGGCTTGTTTTAGTCGAAGTCAAATGAAAAGCAAAAATCAGGTTTTCATTTTAAATTGTTGAACACCTCTGGGGAAAATAATGTATCAAAACACATACTGTACTGAGAAACACATACAGTAGCTATAGTTAAAAATTAAAGTGCGGTGTTTGCAAATGCACTGTGATCTGCTGGTGGTGCAGCGTCAGACAAAGCCATGTAAAGCACCTGGACAGGCTGGTTAAAAAGGCTGGATCAGTGTTTAGAGGGAGGCTGGATTCACTGGGGGCTGTGGTGGATGTGTGCACACAGAAGAAACTGAAGGACGTCATGGACAACCCATACCATCCTACGCAGGACGGAACATTATAGGAGAGCCTTCATCCCCACCACCATGATGACTGCACAGCACCGCAGCTGGTGGAGACTGAAGACTGGAAACATCTTAATGATATGATCTACTGAATGAGCTGTTCAGATGAGTTTCACTGAAAGGGATAAATAAAGTCTACTCAATTCAATTCAAGTTCATACTTCACTGTACCGAAAAGTTGCCTCATCTTAACCCGAGTCGATAAAGTTACAGTAGAAACACAAGTCTTCACTGAGTAATGATTATTGGAAGCAATAATCTGTGCTCGTTAGCAAGAAATGGACACCATGTGTTCCAAAATGACAGGTTTACATATGTTAGAACTCACTAGCACTAGTATTAGTAACCAATGCTGTGTGTCCCTGTGGATCAGTGACTTGGGAATCCCATTCCTCACATATTAATGATCCAGTCTTGGGTCATTCATATGGGAGTGCCCCAAGCATTTACGCATATCTGGATATTCAAATATTAGACAAGGAGGTCCTGATATCAGGCATTAGAGCGTGGTGAATATCCAGTGCTTCAGCAACTGTGTTTGAGAAACTTTTTTAAAGATTTAAATTTTTTTTTTTTGCATATTTAATGACAAAATAGCAATATGCAGTTCTTCTTTCCTCCAAACAGTTTAAATCTCTCCTTTCATGCTTCTTATGACCCACATCATGGTTAAAACCACCTATTCGCGTCAGCTGTTATAATTTACAGTTTTTGACTGATTTTATTTTCATTTTTAGCATAAATAATCCAAATTATTTCCAATAAAATGCAAGTCAAAAGGAAATTCTAAAGTAGTTTATATTTTTAGCCTGAGTGAGCACTATGTGTGTGACTTTATGTGTAAATTATTTGGCCTTGAACTTTAACCCTCAATTTCATAAATCACTGTCAGAATTTTTGTTGACATATTTTTTTTAATTTCAGAGACAATCCTCTTTACTGTAGCTGGTATCCTCCTGCAGCTGGTCATGGATAACACGCATGGTTGCACACAGTTTTTAAATTGACTTTGTATTTTTAACATCAACAAAGCTGAGCTGCCAGGTAGTGATTGTGTGGGCACGGTGTTATTACCTCCATGCTTTGGTCTTCCACATTGTGTTAGCACGGTTTTATTTTGTATTTCCAGAGTCATTTGTTATTTATTGTGATTCACTGCTCCATGCACGCAACTTTGCTTCACCTTCACACTTCTGTCACTCCGTCGTAAGCCCAGTGTCAGTATTTATTATCAGGCAACAAAAATATGCGTCGATGGATCTCACCCTGCTGTCACACTTGCACCGGTGGGGAAGAAAAAAAAATGTTGAGATGTTGTGGAATGATTGTAGCTATGTTGAATCATCATTGATGATTTTGTGTTGTTTGCGGGGGGTGTGGACTTTTGGCGACTGATGTGTTAAAGCTTTTCTGTCTGTCATCTCAGTTAAGGAGAAAAAAAAGCATATTTTCTCCACTCTGCTTTCATCTCAGAGACCTAAGACTCTTGCCTGTTATTGAATAGCTGGAGAGTCATTTTCTAGTCCTTGTGACGGGAAGAAGAAACTCGCACAAGACAAATGGTCCAATTCTACTTTAACAGGCCAATTCATATTGTAATAGAGGGCTGGAACAAAGAAAGGAGAAAGCCGGGACATTAGGAATGGCATAGTCAGCCTTACTCTCTGTGTTTGACTTTGCGTGTGTGCGAAAGAGAGAGAGAGAGAGGTTTTTCTCTTTAATTCTCTCTGTTGGAGATGTACTACCTCGGGGATATTCTGCCATCTGATCCACTTTAGTGGTGTGGCAAACAGCCAGGGCATCTTTTCAATTACAGAGAAATGGATAGTGTGAGTGTCCATGCAAGAGTGCGTGCATGTGTCTTTGTGTGAGTACAGATGAAAAGACAAAGACACTGTAAGGCAGAGAGAGAGAGGGAGAGCAAAGTGAGGCAGATGTAAAGGAAAAGGCGTAGTGCAAAACAGGAAAGGTGTTTGCCAAAAAGGGTGCCTGTGTTTCCACCCTAGGAACTCATCAAGACAGAAGAGGCCAAGAACAAGATGAGAGGACAGGGATAGAAGAAAGACTGAGGTGGAATAAGAGGGGCTTTGCCATGGAGGGAGAAAATACTGCCGGCCCTCTGTCTTTAAGCCGAACAATAATTTAAAGCCTCAGCCCTCTGAAGCCTTGGATCCACATTGACTGGTCATCTTAAATCAAATCAGGGTGCTGGGCAGCTGCTTTGTGTGTGTGTTTTGTGTGCTGGTCCAGACACACATGCACAGAGAGCCCCAGTCTACTCTGAATTATTGACGGTGAAGAATAATTGATTGGTTCACCTTCAAGCCTATCAGCCTCTGTCTGAGTGCACCACCTCCTCTTCTGCTTTCAGTCCCTCATACTCTTACTCTGCTTTTCATTTCCTTGGCTTTGTTCTCCTACAGCATATTTTCACTACACCTTTACTAACATCATATATTTTTAATCAGTGAGTCTCACAGGTTGCAATGAAAAGCATTTTCTTTTATCTTGATTATATTTTCTATGTGTTTGAATGGATGAGTGAAACCCTACTGAAAAGCAGCTACACAATCTCCCAGTGCATCTTCCCTTTATTTGTCCCATTTTGTTTCTTTTTGCTTTCCCACAGATTTTAGCAGGTGCTGTGATGGGCCTACCCATGACGTGCTGTGCAGCATGTGATCAGTCATGGCCAGCTATAGTTCCCTGGGACACGCATCCAATCAATAACATGATTCTGACACACAACTGCTGCATGCCCTGACTTACATGCACATGCGCTAATACACACACATGAAGAGGCACACCCACATGCTGGGATGATACACAGCCTTGCTGCCTTGACAGGGCGGAAATGAGGGGAGGATGGATGGATGGATGGAGGGGATGGGATGAAGGTAATGGATTGAGGTGAATGCTGCAGATGTGGTTGTTGGATCACTCAGTAACTATGGAGTCTGACACATGGCACTGTGTTTTAGGTCTTATTGAGCATTGGACTGTTTATGATAAGTCTCCAGATATAGATTTTTTTTACAACCTCCATAACTCTCAAGGCTACAGGATGTGGTGGGTGGTGGGTCTTAGACTTTAAAACCAGAATATAGAGCTCAATTACCAGCTTACTGTACAAATCTTCAAGACACAGAAGACTCACTCCATCTTGTAGGTTGTTTGGGATCTTGTTTCAAAGCTGCCACAAACCTTCCCTCCCTCTACAGCATAAATGCCAACATGAGAGACTATAATAACCTCTATTGATAGCACAGTGTGGCATAGATGCTATATAACTGTAACAAATACATAACCCCCTCTTATTGTTGAAAATACAATAATCTTCTTATAGTCTGCATGCAATGGAAATAATATTTATGCTTATTATGCAAGCCCTATGCTGTTTATACTCTTTCATTTGAAAATGTTGCAACTCCCTAAGCACTCGAGTGATAGTGCATCTCAGCGCCAACTGCACATTCTGATTCAGCATAATTTCAGCTACAAGGGCAGGTTCTGTAAATCCCCTACTGGCAATTCTCTTTTTCTTTTGTTAGTGTAAACAACCTGCGCCTACTGCTTGTTGTATCCATATCACCGTTGTGCTAGTGGGATGTATGCGATACTCAGGTCTGTTATGCAAATATGTGAACCTGGATTAGACCAATGGGAGAGTTAGGGTAGTGTAATCCTCTCTCTCCTGTACACTTCATTATCATATTCACACTACAGCTGTGGTTGCCATGTCCTGTCCTGTCTAATAATCCCTTTGCCTCAACCCATCTCAGAGAGACAGAGGGGAGATGGAGGGAGGCATCCTCACACTGTTGCACATCCTAAAAGTGCTGACTCCAGAATAGCTCCCGAATACTCAATTAACCTGCCTGTGTGTGTCTACTCACTCTCTTTTGTGTAGCCGCAGTGTGTGAGGTGTGTGTTTATTTATTTGAATGACATAAGTATGCTAATCTCTTTGTTTCAGCTTAGGGGACGTAAAAGCGTTGACACAAACAATGATAAATGCACATTACCTTAAAAGTAAGTCCATTCCAAACTAAGTCAGGATAATTAATCATTAAAATGTGTTATGGTGCATTTTTATGAGCTTTCTCATCACACTGTTGAATCCTGCTGCTCGCACACTTTGCTTTACTGTCACATACTGGCAGAATAACACGACTTCTCTATGGGGTAGAATTATTGGATAGTCTTCAGTCTCAGCTTGGGGTTTCTGTGTCTTAACTGTGACAATATGGAAAGGGAGAGAGGGAGAAAGAGAATGAGTAATTGAGACAGACAGAGCGAGAAAGTGCGGGAGAGAGACTACAGTATGTGCCACCAGAGGTAATTAGCAGAGCAGCTGTTTGAGAGGGGGAAGCTATAGCCGTGACACTGCAGGAAAGAGCTGGGGGAATAATTAGCTGGTAACACCCGTCAAGCTTTCACAAAGAGGAGATGTGTTATTTTATGCTGGCTTTCTATTGAGGAAGGCCAGACTTTGTTGTACAGTGTAACACCTACTGACTTTCACTATGCATGCTTATGGAGACATGACATCACACCATCACTACTGAATACAATGTGTGTGTTGTGCATGTATGCTGTGTCTTATGTATCTGCTCTATGGACCATATTTAGAGTACTGTATGTTAATTGGGTATTGATTGAGAGCAGTCAGTAATAATGTAAGACAATTTCAGGTGAGTTTGCTGGCAGTATTTTCTGTTGTGTGTGTGCATGCTGCTGTGTTCATTTGGTGTCCGCCTCCTTTGGTCAATAACCACACACCATATTCAATCAAACCTCCTCAGTGGAAAACATTCTTCTTTTCACTTTACACCGCGATCAATGTACTCGATCTTAACCAGCCTCCATGACACACATGCGTAACATTTTAATACAGCAGAGCAAATGACTTGAATAAAAGCTGTTTTCCTCTGATTGCATATAGCTAAACAGCAGAATAATGTGTAGGATAAAAAGACAGCACTTATTTCTTTGTCCTGTGGATTGCAGAATGTTCACTGAGGCATTAACGTGCGCTAGAAATCTTGTGACAATCTTAAAACAGCAACAACAGAAATAGTATTCATTTGTTTGAGAGAAAGATATGTATTACCTTCGCCAAGGAGGCTACATTTTTGTCTGCGTTAGTTTATTTATCTGCTTGTTTGTTTGTTCACAACATAACTCAAAAAGTTCTGGGTGGAATTTTCAGGATAGGTCAGAAATGGCACAAGGACAAGTTGATTAGATTCTGGGAGTCATCTGGATCACTGTCTGGATGCAGATTTTTTTCAACATTTGTCCAATGTCACATTAACACCCAGAAAATTTAGCCAAAAACATGGGATAACACCATAATAGATTCTATCAAACCATAAAGTTTGATCCAGATATGGTCAATATTCCAGATATAGAGATCCAGAATGTTTACACTTATAGGGGTTGACGAAAAATTGCTACTCCAAGTTAGTAAATAAGGCTATACACATGAAACTGACACCAAATTCTAGTGGAAAGTGTGATGATTCAGTAATGTACCCACAAATTTGATGTACACTGCTGGCCAAAAGTTTTAGAACACCACATTTTTTTCAGTTTTGTATTGAAATTCAAGCAGTATAAGTCCAATGAATAGCTTGAAATGATACAAAGGTAAGAACTGAACTACCAGAGGTTAAAAAAGTTAAGATTAACCAAAAAAGGTAAGATTACTCAGAAATTTGGGGAAACTCTGACAGAAAGGTGTCTGGCAGACCCAAAAAGCAAGATGGTGGCTTTGGGTTTGTCAGACCTCTTTCTGTCAGAGGTTCCTCCAGTTTCTGAGTGTGAAAGAAACTGTATTCACTGACACTTTGACTTAGTCTGCATTTTCTGCAGAAAAGACCTCCACCAAGGAGGCTATATTTTGTCAGCATTATTGTATTAGTGTATTTATCTGCTTGTTAGTTCATAACATAACTTAAAAAGTTCTGGATGAAATTTTCAGGCTAGGTCAGCAATGTTTAAGTGTTATGATGGTTTGTTTCTCTTCCATTGTTTTTGTTCCTTACTCTTGCCATTTCTGTAGCAACACAATGCTTTATGCAGTTCAGTACTGTTCAAATAATGCTCACAAGGTTGTGGTACCACAGCCTGTTCCAACACTGCTTTTACAGTATGTAGACAGATGGGGTTTTAATTAATCAAGCAAACTTGGGACACCTCTAGGAATTAGTAGCACCAACTTTCAAGGGTTGATCAACCTTCACTCATGCAGAACAGCTTTAAATTGTTAACCCATGTCTTGTTCCCTGAAAAAGGCCTTTTTGTGTAATTCTGTGCATTACTTTTCAGTTTTGGCCTGTTGGTACCTGTCAGCAGCCTCCAGAGTCCTACAGGTCAAAAAGGCCCGATAGGACTCCTTCTTCACCTTGACAGCATCACTCACCGCCGGTGTCCACCAACGGATACAAGGGTTGCTGCCATGACAGGCACCAACCACGTTATGGCCACAGCTCTGATCAGACGCCTCGACAATGGAGGCACGGAACAAGGCCCACTCAGACTCAATGTCCCCCGCCTCCCCGATACATGGTCGAAGCTCTGCCGGAGGTTTGAATTGAAGCTTTTCCTGACAGGAGACTCTGCCAGACGTCCCCAGCAGACTCTCATGGCACGTTTGGGTCTGCCAGGTCTGACCGGCATCCTCCCCTACCATCGGAGCAACTCACTACCAGGTGATGATCGGTTGACAGCTCCGCCCCTCTCTTCACCATGTCCAAGACATGCAGCCACAACTCCGATGATACAACCATTAAAGTCAATCATCGAACTGCGGCCTATGGTGTCCTGGGACAAAGTGCACATATGGACACCCTTATGTTTAATCATGGTGTTTGATATGGACAGTCCATGATGAGCACAGAAGTCCAATAACCAAGCACCACTCAGGTTCAGATCAGGGGGGCCGCATCCGGGTGAGGGTAACCTGGATCCATACGCTTTCTGCTGCTGATCCAGCAGCAGAACTTTGTACAGTGGAGACAGGGTGCTGCTGACCTCAACTAGAGATATTGTGAGTCAGTGGGAGGAATACTCCGAGGACCTCCTAAATCCCACCAACATGCCTTTCTTCAAGGAAGCAGGGCCTGGAGACTGGGATGGGTTCTCCAGTCTCTGGGACTGAGGTCACCGAGGTGGTCAAAAAACTCCTCAGTGCCAAGGCCCCAGGGGTGGATGAGATCCACCTGGAGTTCCTTAAGGCTCTGCATGTTGTGGGGCCGTCTTGGTTGACATGCCTCTGTAACATTGCATTGTCATCGGGGGCAGTGCCTGTAGATTGGCAGACCGGGGTGGTGCTTCCCCTCTTTAAGAAGGAGGACCGGAGGGTGTGTTCCAACTATTGGGGGATCACACTCTTCAGCCTCCCTGCAAAGGTCTATTCCAGAGTACTGGAGATGAGGGTCCGTTGGATAGTTGAACCTCAGATTCAGGAGGAGCAGTATGGTTTTTGTCCTGGTCGTGGAACAGTGGACCAGCTCTACACTCTCAGCAGGGTCCTAGAGGGTGCATGGGAGTTTGCCCAACTGGTCTACCTGTGTTTTGTGGACTTGGAGAAGGCATTCAACCAAGTCCCTCAGGGAGTTCTGTGGGGGAGTGCTCTGGGAATATGGGGTGCCGGACACACTGATTAGGGCTGTTCGGTCCCCTGTATGACCATTGTCAGCAATAAGTCAGACTCGTTTCCTGCTGCTCACTCACGCTTCCATCTTCTGTCTCCGTGGTGAGTGTAGATTGTACACACTGTTGGTCTTGTTTTAGCTTTGTAGCGTCTATTTTCAGTTCTTCTGATCAATTGACTGTTTCCCCTGGCTTGAGTAGTGACATCTATTCACATATTCAGGCTCAAGCCTCAGACCCACATCACTAATATTAATCTCCATCTGGGTTACTATCCGCTAGCTTAGCGTCAGCTAAACGTTAGCGTAACATTATGGCTATGGCTTCTCTTGGTGTCTCTGCCCTGTCTCTGCATCTACCTCTGCTTCTGTCTCTCCTCCTTCCTCTTCCTCTCTTTCCTGCAAAGTGTGTCAAATGTTTCGCTTATCATCTGCCTCCTTCACAGAAGATAGGATCTGCATCAAGTGTAGCTTATTTCAGGTGCTGGAGGCTAGACTTACTGAATTGGAAACGTGGCTCCGCTCAGTTGAAAACAAGCCATCTCATCCATTAACTCAGGTAGAGTCAGGTAGTAAGTCAAGTATTAATATTCCCTGCAGAGACCATGCAGCCGGGAAACCAGGGTATCTTGGTGACCGTCTGTGCTAAGAGGCCCACGGGTCATCACTTGGTTCAGGTTTCAAACAGATTCTCCCCACTCAGCGACACACTCGCTGAAGAGCAGACTGATAATTGACAGCTCTATTGTCCGAAACATGAAAGCACCAGCAGCTATAGTCAGGTGTATCCCAGGGGCCAGATCGGGTGACACTGAATCAAATTTAAAACTGCTGGCGAAAGGTAAATGTAAATACAGTAGGATTGTAATTCATGTCAGTGGTAATCACGCCCGATTGAGTCAATTGGATGTCACCAAAATTAGTGTGGCATCGGTATGTGAGTTTGCAAAAACCATGTCGGACTCTGTAGTTTTCTCTTATCCCCTCCCCAATCGGCACAGTGATGAGATGTTTTGCCGCATGACATCATTCAACCGCTGGCTGTCGAAGTGGTGTCCAGAAAACAACATGGGCTTCATTGATAATTAGAAGTTTTTCTGGGTAGCCTGGGCAGTTAGCTAGAAATGACATCCATCCCACTTGACATGGAGCTGCTGTACTCTTTAGAAATATGGCTGAATTTTTTAGCTGCATAAAATGACCCAGAGTTGAATCCAGGCTGCAGAGTGATATCAGTCTTACACATCCCTCTGCTGTTTCTCCACTGCAGTTACTCAGTGGGGGGGGGGTTGTGGCTGTAATCTACAATTCAAAATTATTAGTTAACCAGAGACCAACACATAAATGCAACTCATTTGAGAGTTTAACTCTGAGAATCTCAAATGTTAACTGGAAAACTGAAAAATGAAAAACTGGTCTTATTTGTTATTGTTTGCCGCCCACCAGCCCCCTACTCAGAATTTTTAATTGAATTCTCAGACTTCCTATCAGACTTACTGCTCAACACAGGAAGATATTATAGTGGGAGACTTTAATATCCATGTTGATGTTATAAATGATAGCTGCAATAACACTTTTACCTCTTTTTTAAGTTCAGTTGGCTTAGTTTAACATGTAAACAAACCCACCCGCTATCTAGGTCACACTCTAGATCTCAATCAATCAATCAATTAATCAATCAACTTCCTTTATAAAGCACTTTAAAACAACCATAGCTGAAACAAAGTGCTGTACAACAGGGACAAATATGATCCAACACAAACAAAACATGCAATCACTCTGAGAAATAAAACAAGAAAGTACAAATAAGAGTTCACTGACATCATAAAACAAAGGTCACATAATTAAAATAGCAAACAATAAAAATAATATAAAATCCATACAGTAAAACAATAAGAACAAATAAAATCAATGTCTCATGCTGAATCAAAAGCCAAGAAGTAAAATGGGTTTTAAGACGAGTTCTAAAAATGGACGGTGAGGGAGCCTGTCTAATGCCTAAAGGCAGATCGTTCCACAGGTTAGGAGCCACCACAGAAAAGGCTCTGTCACCT
>JAQQAE010006802.1:0-16369 GCA_029823295.1 Pseudamia nigra
GCATGAGACATAATTTTCACACATGGATTGGCCACCACAGAGTCCAGACCTTAACCCCATTGAGAATCTTTGGGATGAGCTGGAGAAGGCTTTGCACAGCGGTCAGACTCTACCATCATCAGTGCAAGATCTTGGTGAAAAATTAATGCTGGATGGAAATAAATCTTGTGACATTGCAGAAGCTTATTGAAACAATGCCACAGCGAACAGCACAGCGCGCTGTAATCAAAGCTAAAGGCGTCCAATAAAATACCGTATTAGAGTGTGTGACCTTTTTTTTTGTGGCAACTTTTTTTTTTTGGCCAGGCAGTGTACAGTATGCGTGTATGTAGGAGTGTATGTATGGGTATGTAGATCTATGTGTGTACGTATGTGTGTATACGTATATGTGTATCTACTGTATATGTGTGTGTATGTATACATGTGTATACAGAGAAACACAGTTATATTGTGGTCTACAGGGGATGTATGTAGAACACAGGTGTAAATGTGTTCATAGTTGTGGTGTATATATATATATATATATATTTGTTTCCACAGACTCTTTTCAAGTACATATTATGTGATGAGGCATAGACTGAGAACTGGAAACGTGGTTAGGACTCGATAAGCAGTGGCTTGTTCCTACTCCCTTTCCGGCACAACAGTTGTTCGATGCTCTGTTTTCTTTTTTTCCTATTTTTCATATTTATTTGTGTCTGAAATAAATTAAAATAACTAAACTAAAGTAAATAAAATCAAACAAAAAAATAAAATAATACACCAAATGGTTCAAAGACTCATGTATGTCCCAAACATAAGTTTGGGAAAGGTTGTTTTACCTGGATGTTATCAGTCTTTATTTGATAAATGTTAGTATCTGCTCCCAAACACATCAATTGTATCATCATTACAATTACTCTAAATTTCTCATATTTCACACGTGACTTCATCGTTGACACTTTTTACATTAACTCCAAATAAAACTCTGATATCATGATAATTTAAAACCAGATATCACTGGTTCACCACACATGCTGTGTTACCTCTTCCTTTGACTCTAAATTGGACATTTTACTAATGAGGTACTCTGGCTGTTTTTTCTTGAATATTAGGAACAAGGTGGCAGCATGAGGGAGTAGGAAATGTATTAAAGTCTACCTGGTTTTAGTGCCTGTGAACATAATTAAAACTGGAGTCTATGAAAAGCTTTATCTGGTAAATCACAGTGGAGAGCACATGCTTTTAGAGTGTTCGTCAATTTGCTGAAAACGAGTCAGAAAATGTGCTCCAGGATGTTAAAAAAGACCTGTCCGTTTTGTCGTTCCTTTCATTAGCATAATTTAATGAATCCATTTCATTGTAATGCAATACCAAGTGCAGCAGGAACATAGAATGTCAGTTTGAGTTAATGAAATGTGTTAACGGTATCATCATTTACTTGTATGTTAATTAGTCCAATTAATTTCCCCTGCTCGGTAATCTGAATATTGTAATAATCTTTGCTCCCCTGCAGGAAGGAAATCTCTGATACGCATACCTCTGGGACAATCGGAGTCTAGAATCATGACTTTTCCAGTAGCAGACTTGGAAAACGTGAGTGCCTTTTAAAAATTCTTCAGATTCAGACACTTGTTTTTATACTGCATGAATATTGTGGACGACAGTGTGTATGTGTGTGTGTGTGTCCTGTCTTCAGCTTTAAGGATGCAAATCACACCGACAGCTGCAAATGGATGAGAACAAAGAATGAGTGTCCAGTGTCAGAGTCAGGACAAGTTTGTCTTGCTTGACAAAGTGGCAGGAAGAGGCTTGCTGCTCCTGGCTGACACAGATAAAAGCTGCCATCAGTGGGCAGGTGAAAGGAGGGAGACGGATCAGGCGGCAGGTGAGCGTGACACTGTCCACACTGTTATTTCAGCTGACCGCCGGCCACGAGCAAGGAACTTTGTCAACAAACTGATCCAGCTCGAATAGAATGAGGGCTGCACAATTTATCCAGTCGCAGTTGTAGCCTGAGGTCCACATGTATGAGGATTTAGGCTGATATGCAGTGCTTAACAAATGTAGAAGACCACATAAGACCTCCCAGCATCATGACGTGCGCTAATGCGGATTCTTAAATGAGCTACCTATTCTGTTCTATTTTGTTCTATTCCATTGTGTTCTATTCTACCCTGTTCTGTTGTGTTCTGTTCTATTCTGTTCTGCTGTTCCATTTTATTCTGTTCTATTCTATTCTTTTCTGTTCTATTGTGTTCTATTTTTACCATTTGAAGATAGCAACATTGAACCACTAACACAACTCTTTCTGTTTAGCATTGCAAGTAAATATCTGTAACTCAGCAGCTCAATAAAAAACATGAATGCCTTTTTTCTATTTTTCAGACTTTTTTGTAAACCGTAAACTTCATGCATAACAACAATAATTATATATTTGCATTTAAAACATAATTTTGGTTTGCTAAGTTGTGCATAGTGGTGGATTAACCATTACAGAATCATAAAAGATGATATTGATAACAACCATGACTGTTAGTTTAGTTCAGCTGTGGCATAAACCTTACATTGGGTGGTGGTCTAATAAATTTGTTAAGAATTATTGTTACTCATTTTGTTTATTTTTGGTTGATTATTTGCTCATTTTTGTTGTTTTTGTTGAATACTTTGCTAACTGTTGTTCATTTTGTCGATTAATATGCACATTTTGCTGATTTTGTTTAAAAAATTGTTAATTGTATTGATTATTTTTGTTTGATGGTTTTTTTGTTCATTTTGGTGACCTTTTTGGTGGCTGTTTTCGTTTATTTTGGTGTTTTTGTTCAATTTGATGGTAAATTTGTCAATTTTTGTGCCTTCTTTCCTGAGTTTGTTATTTTTTTTTCATTTTATTGATGTTTTCTCTTTTTTCAATTTGGTGATATTTTGTAGATTAATTTGCAAATTTTTGTGCATTCTTGTCATAAATATGTATATAATTTTTGTTTAATCCCTTACTGATTTTACTTTATTATGGTGATAATTTTCTTAATTTTGTTGAGGATTTTGTTTAGTTTTACTTGCTGTTTACTTTGTAATCTGTTCATTTCTGATATAACGGCTGGAATAGAAATAATAAGCAAGACCTCAGTTGTCTGCTGACAGTTTGGATTTAGTGGCACTAAGCAGAGAGGTACTTTGTAAAATACACAATATTAAAGTCTTTTCTGTTTTTAGGCATAAGCTGTTTGAGTCTGAAAAATAAATTTTATTCCTGCCTTATCCTTTACATTGAACCTATAACAGTGCTTTATAGTGTGCAACGTTCAATTCTGTGCAAGATGCAGTTTTTTTTATCTATCTTACTCTATATACCTGTTTTTTAGTCTTGTTTTTTTCTACAGTATTTATCTGTCATATATTTATTGTCTATGTTGTTTGTGTGAATCACCAGGGAACACTTCATATTTCATTGTTCCGAATGTTCAGTGACAATAAAGGCATTCATTCTTTCATTTATTCATTCATATCTAAAAACGTAGGTGAAAATCACAACTTGAAGTATTATTCACAATGTGACTTTCACTGCATCGTGCAGCTCTCACTTCCTCATAAACGACAGAAGACTGTTTGTCTTAAACAGATCTCTACTTTTACTGATTTGAATATCATGTAAAGCAAAAAACACACACACACTTTGATTTGAGTCTTATTTTTTCATTTTTGATTATGCCACTATTGTGTTTGCTGACAGGCAGGTATCATTTCAAATAGTGCTCACCCCACAAGTAGATGGTGTCTTTATTGCACCAAACTGCTTTGGGTCTTGCAGCTCAGTTTGAATAGTGGCGTAATTGTACTTGGTGCTCAACTTCTCTCTCAATTCATGTGCAAAATGCATAAATACAATAACTATGTAGAGGGAGAAGAACACTGTAATCATGTAATAACATTTCCAACTGTATGTGCGATAGAATTCAAAATGCAATTGGGATTATGGTTCTTAACCATTGGGAGGTAATGTGAACTGTTGGCGGAAATGACTTATTTCATTATACTGTCCCAAATATACAAAATACTTGAGTGAGAGAGCTGCTTCTTCCCTATCCCTGCCCAATTTTAACTGTTTTCCACAGTTGTTGAAGGATAGGCCTGCAATTTTGCAAAATGACTATTATTTGCCTTTCTCAAGGAATCAACAACTTGAAAGTACAGTGCAATGAATTGTTGCTGTTTTGCAGCTGCATTCATTTACAATGAGTCTCCTCCGTGAAAAATCTCAGATTTCAGAGCATAAAGGCTTTATTTAATTTCGTATTGAACATAAACTGTAAGCGTCTCTGTAAGTGAAAAGCACTTATCATCCTGCTTAACATTTTGTTTATAGTCAGTTCCTAATGGTGTTTTTTCTCTTAAGCCATTAGGACATTTGAAACTGCTAAAAAAGTGTCTCACATTTCTGCATTCCTTACACATTCTTGCCCTTGATCAGCTGCAGAAGGCAGACAATGGCGCAGATCATTTTCCCCAGGCAAGGAAACACAGCATGGATCAACTCAATAACCTGATATTCCCTGTCTTCTGAATGTGGCCAATTTAGCAGAAGGTCAGCGCCTTTTTTTATTCCAGAGACAATTTGGTGACCTCCCTCTGGAGCCCCAGCAGGACCAGAGGAGACAAACAGAATCATCGAGCTCCAAAGTGCTTGTGTTGACATTGCGTGTAGGCCTGGACTTCTCAAGGTGACTAGATACCTGGAGTGGGACAGAGGGACCATTATGCAAACCTGGAAGCTGCATGTCTTGATTTGGTTTTTCATATATTTTGTGTCATTATTTTCTGTCAGTAGCTATTACGTGTATCTGGGTACTTGTTTAAATTGAAAGGTGTATCCTGAGTTGAAAAGTATAGTGTGGCTGCAAATCATCCTTTTCTGTGCATCCACAGCTTCACATTAAATCCTCTTGTTTTAGGGAAATTATGGTTTGACAGGATGTTCTGCTTCAGGAGGGTAAAGTTTAAGTCGGATCAGTCTTTATTGTAAAATTTGTTACTCCTGCTGTTTTGCATTTACTGTATGTATGTTTTGCAGATCCAACTGTGAAAAGTGAATCAACAACAATGAGACACCTCCGTCAAATTTTCTACATTATTGTTGTTCTCTATTCATACGCAGTGTGTGTCTGTTTTTAGTGGAGAGACAATTGCATGAAATGATGCTGAGATGTATGAGTGATAATCACTTGCAGCCTTTCCTCACAGCAGTGGTAGAGTTTTCCCACTGTACAAAAAGAACTCTGTGTTTTAATCATGCACCTGAAGGTCAAACATGACACTGCCTCCAGCTTACTTCTACTCGAGGAATAAATGCGAGTATACACTCAATATTTTCTTTTGGTGACAAGAGTTGGCCTCCAGTGTTATTCAGCCCATTGAAAACGATTTCAGATATGAAAGGAGACGTTTGTATCTGAAAATGTACATTAAATGGTGTCAACAACATCCCGGAGGTCAGAGTAGAGTCCCCACCGAGACTGAATCTGGCTGCTGTGTGAAGACTCGACACCCCCCTGAGTGGCGGCTCCGTGATGGCTCTCAGTTTCTCTCGTCATGTCCCTGGCAGCTTTGACACAGGTAATATGCATGCAGGCTGACAGTGCCTGGGATGTGCGGCAGAGACAATGATGTACATATCATTTTCCTCACTGACTGATTGAAGACTGTAATCTGTGCTGGACTTTCTCTCTGATTACACACATCTCAGGGAGCAAAACAAGGACTCTGAGCTGCCACTGGGCACTGGGCTCATCCAGGGCTTTCAGCCTTCAAGAGGACTGAAGTCCGCCTTTAAGGTGAGCTCAATTTTTGTCCCATTTACACTATTGTTACAAGTGTCGGATAGAATGCATCTGGTAGATAGTGGTCAAACAGTGGCTGTCTGAAGATGACACAGGGACGGAGATTTATCTGCCACCCAAGGTCATCCCATTCCCATCTCCAGCACCGCCGCAAATGTTTAGAGCTCCTGTATAGGCACTCACAAAGAAAAGAAAAACAATATCATGAATTTTACATTCAGCCGCATTGTGCTCTTTGCTTACAAAATGCAAAGAGTCTCTTATAGCTCAACAGGCCAGTACTGAACAACAAGACCAGAGGTGAATGCAGCCGAGAACACAGCTCTGGAAAAATGGCTGTAGAGTTGAGTAAAATTAACTTTTTCACTTTCTTCTACAAGGTGCTCATAATCATTTTAGACCAGTGTTTAGCAAACCTTTTTAACTCAAAACCAAAATGATAAATATGTCATCATCCCAATACCCAAACATAAAAGAATTCATTATGAACTAACACAATATCTCCATTTATTCCTGAAAATGAACCACATATCATAACATTATTTTTACTGTAAAAGAAAACTAGATACAAATGACTTGTTTTGAAATGGATGGAAAATTAAAGAAGATGAACAACAAAGTGAATAAAATGTTCAGGAAAATGAATACGGTGATCAGAAAATTAAACAAAAATGAACTAGGTGAACAAGAAAATGAATAAAAATAAACAAAATAATCAACTAAATAATCAAGAAAATGAAACAAAATGACTATAATGATTATAAAAATGAACAAAATAACCAAGAAAACAAACAAAAATGAATTATATCAACAAGAAAAATCAACAAATATGCACAAAATTCTAAAGTAAATTAACAAAAAATTGACAAAATTAGATTAAAAAAATTATTTCCACAGTATGATATCTCCAAATGAAACACTAAGTGAGCGAGTTCATTTTTGAACAATACAGCACTGAGGTGGTCTTTCACAAAGCCCATGTTGGTGTTCACAACATTGAAAAAAGGAAACAAACAAAAAAAAAACTGCATTATCATTTATAATGAACAAATTGATGGAGAAAATAAAGAAAAACAAACCGCGAACTCAAGAAATTGAATAAAAATGAACAAGATAATTAAGAAAGTGAATAAAAATAAACAAAATAATCAGGAAATCAAAATTAATGTAAATGCGCAAAATTGCAAATGTCCAGAGCTGTATGTTCCAGATAGATGAATTCTGTTGATCTATGTAACACTACATTGCTAAGTGTTGACTTTTTTTTCTTAATTAAACTGTAATGTTTGCAAACAGACATTTCAGATGCTCTTAACCTTGTGAGGTGCAGTGGCATCTTCATGTAAAACCTAGCAGATTTGTGTGTTGACAGAGGATCAGTCCTTTACAGAAGGTACCTAGCACATTACGAGGTTGGTCTCCAGGGAGAAGTAATGGGTTCTGGGCAATTGACCAACCTGCCATGCTTTACTGCACCTGCACTGAGTTAGAGCTGTCATCATTACCACTTCCTCGAACGTTCCCCCACAGCAACCCAGACACTCCCACTAAGAGCGATATTTCACTTTGGTGGAACATTTTCACTTTTTATCATGCATGGCTCCGTACACGAGTGAAGGCCGTCTATCCTCAGATTTGAAGCAGTGCGGTAACCTCTACCAGGGTTCACACTAAAACACGTCTCCAAAAAAGTCACCAGTTACCAAGTGTGTGATTCTGACTTGAACTTTTCCAAAAAAAAAAAAAATCTTATCAATACAAGGTTGCTAAGGTTTTTCTCTCTGAAGGAATTACTGTCAAAACATGATGATTATGAGGTTAGTCATTTCTGTAGCAGTTATCTTCATTTTGGTCGAGTTATTCAAAATGATTGCATGATTGTGCTATCTGAAAATAATTATTAGGCAGTTTTTAAAAAGCACTTTGAACTGTTTGTTATTTAAAAAGAGAAAGAAGCGTCTGCTGGGAAAATAAAGAGGTCATTTTGGCAAAAATCAGGTTTTCATTTATTTTTCCACTATAAACCAGGTCTGGAGGCTGTGAAAATAATGCTAAATGATCAAAAGAGAAACAAACTGCTGCTTTTCATTTATTTTGGCCTTTTTAAAAAGCCATTTTGATTGCTGTCTGTTTGTCACATCACAAATACAAAGTTACAGCCCTCAGTCAGAACAACAACCGGGACCTGTTGTACATGATGGTATCCATGGCACTGTCAGAAAAGGCGTGTGGACAGCGGTCACTCATTGACCTTTAAACCGACAGACTGTGTGGAAACATGACTGAGAATGTGAAGTTCACACACATTATACAATTAATCTCACTGGGATTTGGAGCTGGAGATTAAAATACATATTAACGGATTTTTTATCTGTTAAAATGGGGACAGTATGTATCTTTTAACTTATTCTTTTCCTCAATCAGGCAAATTCTGAATAAAGTATAGACGGTGACACATACACACCTTCAGGCACTAGCGGAATAAAAAGCAGCCACATCTAAGCAATCCTCTTAATGAGTGAAAAATGAAAAGAAAATCTAACCAAAATTAAGTCAACATATTAAAGAAAAATGACCAAATAATAAACAAAAAGAAGGGAAAAAAATCAAAAAATACTCCACAAAATGAACAAAATAATCAATGAAATTACCAAAACTGAACAAAATGAACAATATGATGAGCAAAAATGAACAAATTAATCCTCAAAATGAGCAAAATACTCATTAAAATACATCAAATCCTCTACAAAATTAGAGGAGTTTTAATATTATTTCTTAAAGAACTAACACAGAGGACAACACATCAGTGCATGTCATGAAGAGTAAAGAAAACTGAATAGCTGTATGCTAGTTGTAGTACCAAAATATCAGTTTTCATGTCTATCAGGTCATAAATGTGTAGAGGATTCTTACACCACACATATGAGAGACTGTTAAGGCCTCTTCATAGGAGGCCTGGAGCAACTTCACTCTGACTTGCAGATGTTTTTCCCTCAGTTTTCACTTCCTCCTCCCACACATGTCTTATATCAGTATTTGCCGGATCCAAAACGACCAGCTTTGAAAATGAAGGAGAGGAACTTTACATTGTGCCAGAAAAAGGAATGGAAATTACGGGCAGTGTCAGATAATTGAGCTTGTCGTAAGAGACATGTTAATAACAGACGGAGATGCAGAAGACTTGTCACTCCGTACCCTGGGTGACAGACTCTCTCTGCTGTTGATGAGCTTTTTTAGAGGGGAAATTGTTCCACGCAAACACCATCGTTATTACAAGCTGGCAAGCCGGTCGCTTGTGTACCCAATTCTGCTTGAACTGACAGAATCCAATTGACCGGCACATATTCATGCACTTTATTTTCTTTATTCTCACCAACAATGCAGATAATTACTGCACCAAGTAAAACTGAAAATAGAATTTCACTGTGTCCCAGAAAACAATGCCATAGCTGTCTCAGCAACATGTCTGCTGAAATTACCACGACTGGGAGACCTACTGTAAGACGAGCAGCAATCCAATATTACTTGTCAACTTAAAACCTACTCAAACCATATTGACAGTTGCTCCTTTTATAAAGATTGACTGAAATAACGTGGCTTTCATACTGTTATTATCCCCATTGCAGCAAAACAAGGCCACATGCAAAACTTTATTCACAAAGCACTTTACAAAGCTACAGAAATATCCACCATAATCTTATTGGACAGAAATAAAAGTCTTAAAATGCGAGCTGTACGATCACCACAGATCGCTGTCATTTTATCTTAGGGCACTTCCAAAATGTTATCCTTTCCCATTTCCCATAGATTTTATATGTAATCTACAGAATAGGTCAAACTACATGTACGTAGAATACTTGTTTTAACATTGTCTTGTTCCGAGACTTTCTTAGCTCAAAAGACACAAACGTAGGAAAATTCACCATAATCTTTCATAACACCTCCATTTTTTTTTTCAAAGGTCAGTCTATATATCATACCATCTGTGTGTTTTGCTATTTAAATGTAAAAGATGATAAATGTATTTGTATAAACGGAAGACTGAACTTAATTTGCTCATGTACCAGTGCACTAAATGAGCAAAAAAGAACCAACATGAGCTAACGTGAACATAATAATCAACTTATTATGCAACAATGAGTAAATAGTATAATGTACAAAAATGAACAAATAATTAACAAAAACAAACAAATATTTAATAAAATAAATCAAATAATCTCTAAAATGAACCAAATAATGTACATGACCAAAATAATCCTCAAAATTAATAAAAATGAACAAAATACTCAATAAAATCAACCAAATTATTTACAAAATGAACAAATAAACAATACAATGACCCAAATAATCAAAATATGAACAAAGTAATCAGCAAAAATAACACCCAAAATTAAAGAAAAAATGAACAAAATAATCTTAAAATTAACAGAAATGAGCAAAATACTCAATAAAATTACACTAGGTCATTAGCAAAAATTTACAAAATAACCCTCCATGAGAAAAATAATCCCAACTAATCCACAAAATGAACAAAGTTATGAGCAAAATCAACCACAAAACAAATAAACCTGTATAAAATAATCAACAAAATTAACAGGATAATCAATAAAATGATCAAAATAATAGGTTAAATTAATAAAACTGAAGAAAATAACAAAAAACTTAGCTAATAAGAAAATGAACAAAACAATCCTCAAAATTAACAGGAATTATCCAAATAATCAATAAAATGAACCACAAACAATCCAAAAAATAAACTAAATCATGAGCAAAAATGACTAAAATATTCTTCCAAATGAGAAAAATACTCAATGAGTTTAACAAAATAATCCACAAAATGAAGAAATTAATCTATGAAATCAATAAAACTGAAGAAAATAACAAAATAATTAACAATATTCTTATAAATGAACAAAAATGAACAAAATACTCAATGCAGTCAACCAAATAATCCAGAAAAGCAACAAAATCATGAGCAAAATGAACAAAATTATCCCCAAAATAAACAGAATTATCAATAAAATTAACAAAATAATCCATGAAATTAGATAACAAAATAACAAAGTGAACAAAAGATGAGCAAAAATGAACAAAACAATTCTCAAAATTAACAAAGATGAACAAAACATTCAATAAAGTGATCAAAATCATGCACAAAATGAATAAAACTGAACATTTTGAGTGGGCTCGTGTGGGAAAATCAGTGGTACATTATTATATTAAATGGTATGAACTAGACTCACAGAGATAACGGTTAAATATTCCACTCTTCTTCTCGTTCCGCAATATTATTAAACCACAAATTACAACCTGTGTTTTCCTGCTTTTTGTCGATTGCCGGTTAGTTTAAATGACAGTTACCATGGCAACAGAGGTCTAATTTGTCAGTCAGTGCATATTTTATTATTTATCTGTTATTTTTTTATTTATTTGTTGCCATTCATTCTGCATTAGCCCGTGTTTCTTAAGTGTTAAAGTGAAAAACAACATTTAAATTTATCTAAATGATTTAAGGGCTTCGTCCTCATTGCAAATGGACTGACAGGCTGCTAGATGTGTCAACGCTTGCACTAGATGTAAACTATAAGCATTTGTAAACTCAAAGCATTCGGACAAATGGATAAAGAATGAAATCCCACATTTTCCTCAACCGTCCTGACTTTTCACTTTCCACAGAATCATGTTGAAACAAAAGCATGAAAATAACAGCTCCACAGCAGAACATTTTGTTTCCATTTTGTTTTTCAAGTGCATTTTGTTACCTTGCTCCTCTAGTAATGAAAATAGCTCCGGGAAAGACAGTTTGTATCTTTTCTGTTCCTATGAGATGACTGAAAACGATAAATAACAATGTGTGACTTCAGTCCAATGTGCACCTCTTACTGATTTCAGTGTAAAGGAAACTAATCCTGAGTCCCAGTTTGGTTGGTATTTTGTATAAACTGGTTATGGGCATAAGAAAGAAGATTACACTTGCTACTCATTTGCAATAGTACCAAATAAACAAAATGAACAAATTATGAAAAAAATAAAATAATCCACAAAATGTACAAGAAAAGGAGCCAAAATGGGCAAAATAAGGAGAAAAAATAATAAAAATGAACAAAATACTAAATAATCACAAAATTAACAAAATAATCTGCAAAATGAAGAAAATAAGTTGGAGCAGAAATGAACAAAATAATCCTCAAAATTAATAAAAATGAAGATATTCATGTAAAATAAAAAAATTATAAAAAGGACCACAATTAACCTCAATAAAGAACAAAATTATCCACAAAATGAACAAAATATTCCTAAAATGAGAAAAATAATCCTCAAAAATGAACAAATTTACTGATCAAATGAAAAAGTGTATTCGCAAAATGAAATGAACATAAATGCATAAAAGCGGTGCATTCTGAGATAAATACTGTTCATTTCTTTTCCAATTATGAAACAGGTCTGGGGTGTTAAAATAATACTGTGATATCAACATTCATTTTCAAATAACTGGCCCTGAAATGTGCCTTGTGCATATCTGGATGTTTGTGACGTCACCGTGATAGGGCTTTTACACCAGCAGGGCTCCCTTGCTATGCTCCGCCCACCATTAATCACATGCTCTTGATTAGAATAACTGAACTCCAAACCTGTGTGAACGCAAGCTGGTTCACTACATGGAATCATATGATGTTATATTCATGCCTCTTTTTGAAGGAGAGAATATTTGAGAGATCTTGACAGAAGAAAATTAATTTGAGCATACAAAAATCTATTTTGTGATCACTTTGACTCCTTATTTTTCTTGCCAGCTGTGAAGTGCATTCCCGTTGATGTGCACACTCACTCACTCAGTGTGTCTGCTTTCTGTGTTCAAGTTTACCTGGTCCTCACATTCTCTTTGGCATGACATTATTTTTCAGAAGCTAAAATTTCTGATTATAGTAGTCGGTCTGCTGTCCAATCCCATTGCTGGATAAGTTACCAATGTAAAATGCATATACAGTATAACTAATGATTGATTAGTTTAATTACATGGGGATGGAGACACAAATGTTTCATTAAAAGCCACAAATCTGTAAGGCTTAGAACTAACTTCCATCTTGTGCTTTTTCACTTAGTCTGGCTGAACTGTTGAACTGATGTTAGCACAGCACTAGCATTAGCTGCTGTTAACTAACATTAACCTCTGTTTGCCCGATAGCTAATGTTGCTGGAAAAAATGTAAACATATTTGATTAAAAAGTGAATCTTATATTCAGAAATTCATAACCAAGAGTGACACAGACATAAATTACTATAAATCCCATAGACTCTATATGTTACTGGACAAAGTGACCGTGATGTCACCCATTAGTTTATGAGGGGCCGTTTTGAGGCCTATTGACTTGTCACTTCTCGGACGACATATTGGAGCCAAAAACAGGATGTAACCATATTTGGACGAACGGTAGTGGGGCTTAGGCAGCATTCATGCCATTGGACTCATGGGAGAGCTAACATTAGCCGCTATCTTACTGATGTGGTAAAACTTCACCACACAGTGCACCACCGCAGCTGCAGTCGAGTGTATCTCATGTATATGTATATGTATCGATTCCCCAGCAGTGGGATTACAACGTAAAGTTACTTCCACATTGACCTCACTGAACAGCCCCAGTTGTTGCCCCCTGCTATAAATACAGAACAGGAAATGGTACTCCAGCAATTGGATTGGACAGCAGACTGACCAATCAAAAAATTTAGCTCCTTCAGAGTCTGTCATTGGTTGAGAATTGAGGCACAAACATAATGTCATTTCAAGGTGAGAGTGGGGACCAGGTAAACTTGAAGTAAGTAAGTAAGTAAAGTTTTATTTATATTGCACCTTTCAAAATAAAAACACAAAGTGCTTTACAACCCAATGCTAATATAAAAACAACAACAATAAAACATAATAAGAAACATAAAATCACAACAAAATCATAAAAGAGTAAGTCATCCAAATGTAGTTTTAAAAAGATATGTTTCTAGCTGCTTTTTAAAAGAGTTCACCGACTCCACAGATCTCAAGTTCAAGGGGAGGGAGTTCCAGAGTTTGGTGCAACAGCCTCAAATGCTCTGTCACCTTTAGTTTTCAGCCTTGTCTGCGGCACAACCAGCAGACCCTGATCAGACGACCTCAGGGTCCTGCTGGTGACATACGAGTTAAAAAACTGATAAATATAGGACGGTGCGTGTCCACGCAGGGCTCTGAAAGACAGAACCAGTATCTTAAACTGGACCCTGAAATGGATGGGGAGCCAATGAACACAGAAAGCAGAGATACTGAGAGAGCAACAGTGACACTGCAACAGCACATCACAGCTGACTGGAGAGAAAAATAAGGGGTCAAAATGATCACAGGATAGATTTTTGTATGCTCAAATTGCTTTTCTCTCAAAATCTGTAAGTTCTCTCCTCTGAAAAGAGCCATGAATATAACGCTGTAGCACCGAGGTTCCAGGGAACCGGAGCATCACCGGTTCAAGAACCACAGTTCATTTGGTGTGAAAAGGGCACTAGTGAGTCAGTCTTCAAGGACCACAAGAACCAACAAAACCGTCCTGACATCCTGGGATAATGTGTCGTTGGAATCCACGGCACAGACAGGAAAAGTGTGTGGTGGGCAGGAGCTCATTTACGTTTAAAGCATCATCCACTGATGGAAGAATGTGTGGTATTTTTAGCTGAAATTTAAAATACTACCTCTGTGGACATATGCAACCTCTTTCTCCACTATTGAGGAGACATTCCATCATTTGTGATACAACACTTCTCTGCCAGTGACAAGGATTTCCATCAATCTGTGTTTTGGCAGTTATTATGTACAAGGGACCTTTGTCCATCTTGTGAATAAATATGATGTTCTAAGATGAAAAAGCAAACTAAGATCTGACAGAAATCGGAAGTAGGGGTAACAGAGTATTTACTACTGTTTTTTTGGTCAAAATTTGTTTATATGAAAATGAAATTAAAATATAAAAAACAACAACCAAAGCTAAAATAAAATAGTTTTCTGTGAATGAAAGCTGAAGGTCTGTTCTTTATTTTGATATGTTCACTGTCTCTCTACTCCTAATAGAACATTTTGTATGGGTCTTGAAAGATGAGTAAAAATCATCAAAAATGCTGGCAGGAAATTTGTTAAAAGGCAGTACAACATGTGTCCTTTAAATCACAAAGAGAATGGTTTAAAATGAACAAGTAGTAGCTAACTCCAAAGAATGGTAATACTGTGTCACCTACGTCAAATATACATGATTTTTACATTAATTCATTTTGAAAACATTATTCTCAGTCATTGAGTACAACTATACTGTGGCCTAACTAAATTGCCTACTCTAAGCATATTTGAATTACAGGAGTCACGCTGTCAGCAGAACAAACCAGTTTTAGTGTGTTGGAGAATGTACACAGACATTATTCTGACACGTTTAGGTACTAAATGGGCTCATTTGTCTAACACATAGTTTTTGGTGTGGTTATAAAGCACATTTAGCCTAAATTTCATGTCTATGTTCCTGTCATTAACCCCCTCGGGAGTTAATATGATCGGCCGAGTAGCAAATGGGACGTTTTCTCTGGTGCTTGAGTCCTCAGAGAATAGCACCCATGGGCGGACAATAAAGTGTCTCTCGGGGACCGGGGGCCACATCTGCTGAATTCACGTCCCTACATCACTCATTCATAAGGATCCCTCATAAAAGACACGGCGGTGTGTCGTGTGTTTCTTTGAACTTTAACTTTTCTGCGAGTCCCTCCACGAGGAGGATGTGTGTCTGTCGCACTAATGTATAGGGACACTCTAGTGCCGCTGTCCAACAACTCGTCCGTTATCTGAAGGAAATGTGTCCGTCCAGAGGTGAGCGTGGCTTTGTGCTCTCAACCAGGCCACCTCTCAGCCTTTGTGCCAGTAACAAGCTCAGCTCAGGCTCCAACGAAGCGAGAAATTGTAAACTCTCCAGAGAGGCCCAGTGAAGAGATAAGGGCTTAGTGTTTGCTGGCAATGTGCATGGGGATGGATCTGATACGGCTGAGTCCCACGCCAGAATGGGAGTGATGATACCTCCCCTTCTTTGGAGAGTTATGCTTAATCCCCTTTGCCAGTGTATTCACTTGCAAATATTCCTGTCACCATTAATATGTATTAACATCCTTCACACAGCGTTCAATACAGATTTATCAGACCCCCCCCCCCCTCTTGTGCTCACCATCATCTCTGTGCTGCTCGGGGCTTTTCACCAGCAGAGCGGACCTCAGTGTGTCGCTGATGTTCAAGGAGTCTGGAGATACCACAGGGTTCAATATGGACTCCACTGATCTGACACTAACGTATGCAGACCGGCAAAATGCACACAATCTAAGTGAACGCAGAAAAGAACCCAGTCCACAAACAACATGTTGATACTTTTGCAACCGATGTCAACATTTCTGAAACCAAAATGCATGTTGTTTAAAGGGCACAGGTTTTATCTGAATATTAGGGGAGGAATTTTGAAAGTCTAACAATTGATTTTCTATTTTAGTCCTAAGTGTAGGTTTTTTTTGGG
>JAQQAE010006803.1:0-16369 GCA_029823295.1 Pseudamia nigra
GGGGGGGGTTGCTTGTTGGGTGGTGGTGGTAGAGCAGTGTTCAAGATGACTGCAATCTGCTTATCTGACTCCAGACACGAGTTGTCTTCAACGGCCTCAGACTTCTTCTACTTAGACAGCAGGTAGGGTCGGAACGCTGTGAGAATACTATGGTACAATAAGGATTTCCAAAAATATCAAGTTCAAGCCATCACTTTACTCAATGTATATACTCAATTATCAGTTGTAATGACCTTTAAATTAATACACAAGGATTTGACAGATGGGTTTTCTAAGCTGACAAACACTGGGAGCATTTTTCTTAATGTGATCATTTGTACCATACCTTTGGGAAATTAAAAATAGTGAAGTTTTTGGTCTAAAATCAAAGCTGCAAAAATATCAACTTGCTCAGCTCTGTGAGTCCTGAGAAATCCTCACAACAATATGGCCTCCAGAAGCATCAAAGCATTTTGTGACATCAAAAGTAAGAACCAATCGTTACCAAGCAAAATGCATTAGCCCCAGTCCAATGAGCCAGTAGGGAAGATATTTTTTAAAATTGACATTTTAAAAGCAGTCGAGGTAAAATTGGGTCGGCTTTTGTCGAGCCAACTGCCAGTTATCCTGATTTTTTTTTCCTCATAAAGTGTGCCTCAGAGACTAGTTGTTTTACAGAATTCTTTTTGCTTCCACCTTTTTGAAAAAAAAATCTACTCGTGACATCTACTCAGTGACATTTTTGTTCTACCTCCATGAGAAGGAATAAAAAAACGTTGGATTAGAATACAACATATTCAAAACGTTAAAAAACTGAGGATATTAAGCAACAAAATGAGCAAAAATGCACAAAAATAGTCACAAACAGGAACAAAATGAACAAAAATAATCAGTACGAACAAACTAAACAACTAACAAATGAGCTAAACGGAAGAAAATAATCAAGTAAATTAATAGCAAAGAACAATATCAAAATGATCGAAACCAAAAATGAATAAAACATAAAATAGACAACAAAATTAGTAAATAAATGAACAAATTAAGGAATGACATTGGTAAAAAGAAACAATCAAGTTAAAGGTGAAAAAAAATCTGCAAAATAAGCAACAAAAATCAAAAAGTAATCATGAAAATAAACAAAAATGACCAAAATACCTGTTTGACAGCAGTATGTTAGGTTGCAATAAATTCCATTGTATTTGTCCTGCTCAATATTTGTAAAATCTCCATTTATCCCACACAATAAAATGTTTCACTTTCGATGATATATAGCTTTGTGTGTCCAAAAATTCTGCTTTACAAAAATAATAACAGTTATTTTGTCTATTGATGTTGGAAATAGTTTTAGAAGATTTTGCTGATTTTGCTTTATTTAGTTAAGTATTTCTATAGTTAATGTAAGTACATTTTAAATTCATCAAATTTAACAAAGTAACTTAAAATCAGTTGCTTTACTCATTTTAATTTCATTTTCTTTCTCGGTTTGTTTCATTCACTTATTTATTAATTCACTTATTTATACTGTATTGATTATTCTGTTCACTTTTGCTCATTGACCACTCTGTTTGTTTTTCATAATTTTTCTGATTATTTGGTTAATTTTTGAACATGTTCTTGGTTAGTTTGTTCATTTTGTTCAATTTCCTCTGTATTTTTTCATTTTTGCACATTGCCTTAATTATTTCCTTGATTTTTGTTCATTCTCTTGAGTATATTTGCTCATTTCTACTCATTTTATTGCTTATTTTGTTAAATTTTTTTCTCATTTTTTATTTACTTGGTTCATTTTACTGACAAAATCTATGTTCTTGGTACAATGGAAATACATGGAGACCTGACTGAAACTGAGAGAGTCTGGATTAAAATGCTTCATGATGCTGGATGGACTTCAAGACAAAAAGGGCAGGTGGTCTCTTAAATTTGTTGATCTCTGTAGTCGGTGTACAGATGTAAATGTGAGCAGAGACATGAAATCAAGGTTGAACCAGGATCTGCATTGTAAACTTATATTATGTAACACTAAATTATATAATTATATAAAACTAAATACTAATCTGACAAAATCTATTGCCCCAAGTGACTGTCCTCTGCTTAACTTTTGTCGTAAAGCAGGTACACGTATGAAATTCAGTCAAAGAATGGATGGATTCTGCAGGAGATGGCTTTGAATTTGGGTGAAGGCAAGTAAGCGGGGGGAAGGGGGAGTGGGAATGCGGGGCGTAGGAGTGTTGTGACCACACGCCCTCACCCGTAGAGTATGGCTTGGAGCCCAGACAAGACAACGCCGGGGCTGCCTTCCTCACTATGGAGAGAGGGCCATTCTGTACAGGAGTCAGGAACAGCAGCGCAGGGATCAAAATGCTGTAGTGCCAACTCTCCACCCTGTGAAAAACAAACAAATTATCCTAGCTGGTAAATTCCTTTGACGAATATTTGCATGAACAAGTCTCAGGGTAGAAAATGTAATTGCATGTGTAACGTAGGCACAGTTTAAAGTAAAGAAGATGGTGATTTACTTTTTTTCAAATATTTAAAATAAAACAACTCAAATAGATCGAGAGGACTGCAAATCAGATTATATCCTTTTCAAATCTTCTAACCCTTTTACTACCTTTCTTACATACCCACATATCTCATCATATATCATCCATTATCGTCTTCATCTTCATTCCTGCCAACTGTGAGATTTTGCCAAAGAGCTTTTTCATGGAAGCTTGTTCAACCCCGATTTCTTTTGATGCCTCCCTAAATACAACTCTGGCTCCTCTTTTATTCATTTCTGTCAGTTGTATTCGCAGTTTGTACGGCCGGCGGCAACTCTTTCTGCAGTCCTGTCCCACCATTAAAAGCGGTGACACACGGCTTGGCGGAGCAGCACGATGGGGCACGGACACCCCCCTAATTAATGGAGGCAATCTTGCAGCTTTCAACCAGCCTTACATTGCTTTTAATGAAAGGATTAACGCGGTGCATTAAGATGTATTTAACCTCCAGCACTAGCTCTGTTTCAGTAAGTATTAAACAGACCATTAAATGGAGTGGGGGGCACAATTAAAGCAGACAAAGGCCAATGTGCTGAATGAGGGGAGAGGGGTGGATCCAGGGAGCCGGGACAGGGGACGCTGTTTGTATTTAGCATCTGCCCAAACCACTCATATGAGCTTGAAAAGGGAAAGAACTGACTTGATGCTGCTCGCAAATGCAAGGCCTACACGATGCAAACAGGCCTGTAGATATTTAAGGAACAAAAAGAAACCATATAAACCCCTTTGCATATAATTGTCACTTCTTTTTTGTGTTTAAACCTTTAATTGTTTTTTTGCTTTCTGCTTGCGTGGTGAGCAGCATTGTTTTAATAAAAAGATGTATGGAGTCTACCCACATTGAAAACAGGAGCCAGAAATCTCAGAAATCTATTTTCTAAGTTGTTGATTTTACAAAACAATCAACCGCCACCATACAAGCCTTGCCAGATCCCCTGCTGAACACTGATGGTATTGTTCACTTGGAAAAGAAAACTGGCGTGGGTTGCTGCATTTATCAATTTTCCCTTTCTCTTTTCGCCCACTTCTTGTTTGTCATGGCATGGCGAAGGCCCATTTTGGGCTCAGCAGGTTGTCCTACACGCATGGCATCACCTAAAATTAGTTCAAGTCAGTGGTGATCTTTTTGCAGCTTTACCAGTACGGATGTTTTCAGTTCCAAAAAACAGCTTTGTCTCACTTCTATTTTATGTTTGTGACATGCCGATTTTTCTCTTTTTCTCCCTCATAAAAATACATATCATTTAATTTCATGCAATTTATAAAATAAAATAAAATCTGCCTTAATGCAACAGATGTAAAGACATGGTTTGGGTTGCTAATAAAATAACCATGGTCAGCGATGACTGCTATATTTATCTACAATGAAGAAAATAGAAATTAAGAAATCATGTCCACAGACGGAATTGTTAAGCACCTCATCATAACCAACATGACAGCCTCGTCATGCACTTAAGTGCTAATTAGTTTCCAGATTCTCTGCTCCCTCCCGATCTATCTTTCTATCATGAGCGTATTGAGAATGACGTAGCTCAGGAGTTAAATACATTCCCTTGCGCATGTCATTAGCCCCCTCCTGCTGCAGGATGTCGCGGAAAAGCTTTTCTCGGGTTGTCTTCCATTGGGATGATTAGCTTGAAACTATATTTCAGAAGTGTTTGCCAGGGTGTGTAGCATGCTACAGTGAATCCGGGTAACAGATGCATTTGCTCGTGGAAGAACAGATTGAACAGGGTGTGCTTTAAATGAGCACCATGAAACCACGGTACAAACTTTCAGTCTACATTGCCATACTCTTTAAAAAAGCCAGAATTAATGGAGGCCTGTGGGTGCACATTAGGCTGCTTTCTGTGTTGCTGTGGAAAATGAGACTGACAACTTGCGGTCAGAGTATATTGCTTGGGCTATGGTTGAACAACTATTGATTGGGTAACTCCAAGTCATTTTAAATGTCTGATTTAACATCCTTCAGTGCTGGTAGATTGCAAGAACTTTATGAGGTTTATTAGCACTAAAGATGAACACACTCCTAAAAACTTTGAAAACTAGCACTCGCACAACCTCTGCCAAGGAAGCTTTTCAACTAAATAAATCTGAATTTTGGAATTTGTGGCCATGCTTTCTGGTGTTCACCTTTAACTTAGAATAACCAAAATTTTACTATCTGTAGTTAGTCATTAAGATAACGTATACATTAAAGAGTCGGGGCAATAGGATTTTTTGTCCATCTTAATGAAGGGGAACTTTTTTCACTGCTGTCGCTGTCCTCAAGAACCCATTCTTTAAATACTTTCACCAAAACTGTGGATGCTAGGCTGCTAACGAACAGATAGATTAACATGATCGGACGCCTACGACATCAAACTCAGCCATTCTGTCAGATTATGTGCAGCATTTTCTGATTCTGGTAGACTTTCACACATGTGTAGGATGCCAAAGGTGCTTCAGTCCCTGATGATGATGCAGTTATGCAGTATCCATCTCAATGTGTGCTGGGCACATGACACAGTTTCATTAGGTTTATGCAATAACCCATATGTGGTATTCAGGTCAATCTGACCCATTCCAAATTTTTTCAAGCAGAAAAAGGTGTCAGGAGCTCCCAGGGCAGCCCAGTGGAGGGTGTTGTGTGGTTTGTATATCATATGCATCTTTTAACACCCCAGAAGTGAAGACAACACCAGGTTCAATTACTTGATTGAGGTCAGGGAAAACGGATTTGTGTGAAGGTTATATAAAATACTGAAAACCAAAAACAGAAAAACACAGGACTTGCCCAACGTGATGCAAGACATGAAAGCAGGTCTATTGTGTGGGAGTCTGTTGGTTTGATTGTACTGATTAGGCTTCACTCCTTTAGTAATGTCACCTAGCTATGAACCTTACCTATGTCTAAAGACATTGTTTTCAGTGTGCAACATTACTGTGTACAATGTACACCGACCTAATGTCTGAGTTGCCTGTCTGGTTGAGGCTGTGACTGATTTCAAAGTAGTAAACAATGCATCATGTCTGGATAATGTAGTGGGAACAGTTAAACTGGAGTTCACTTGGAAAAAAAGAGGAAATCATGAAACATCTCTGACCATAACGGTCACAGTTGTTTGGTTTGTATTTGACTTGGGAATGTTGCAAAGTGTCTTGGGGCAGTGAAAATAATGCTATCCCATAAAAACACTCACTGCATGGAGAAACACAGAGATTATTTAACTATTTCTGTTTTATCACAGCTACAAAGTCACTGTCGTCAAGTCAGTCTTGAGGACCAGTAGAACCATCAGAACCACCAGGATCATCTTGGACCCAATCAGAATATCTATACAATGATATTCATGACAAAATCAAAAAAGGGGCGTGGTCAGCAGATACTTATCTAATTTTAATCCAGCAAACTCCAGACAGTTTGTTTGGAAATGGCTGAAAATATGACATTAACACACAAAATTTAATGAATGTTATGCTTATACTTAAAGCACAGTAAATATTCTGGGGGGGTGTAACACTTTCATTCCCTTGTTAAAAACAGGTACGATGCATCACCTTTAATCCGTCCTTATGTCATCACTCCTACATCTTCAAAAGGGAACTGGGAATTTTTAGAAGTTTGGTTTGAAATGACTCTTCAGCTATGTTCAGGCTTTAATGGAGTTTGTTGAGGAAGTGCCAAGACTGGCAAATACCACTCCTGCTGTGTTCTTTGCACCCCAGTCTCAGCTCTCAGAGGTATTCCCAGCCTGTGGAGCCTGTGGGGCAGAGAGACGATCAAGAGAAAGAGGAGAGAGAGAGAGAACATATGAGAAGAGAGAAAGAGAGAGATGGGAGTTATGGAAGTGTAAAACAAGGAGATGAGTGATGAGGTGAGGCACACCTTGTGTAACGCAGTGTAGTGTAGAATCACAGCTTTAGTCCTTAGGTCTGTTTTTTTTTACCTCTTATCGCCCACTGTGGTCTTTCTGTCTTCATGAGAATTGTCATTAAGTCATGTGATCATGGAAAAACGGACACCACCAGCACCAACTGAGCATGTGCATACGTGAGAGGTCTTATACACACTCATGATTACAAATACATTTATGTGAAAATCGCTGCGTGTGATGTGATCTTCATTGCTAGAATTTCTGACAGAAAACTGGGCTGTATAACAGTGTGGTGGATAAGAAGATCCTCAACGAGCTTAGTATTTGATGTGCAACTGTGCTTAATGAAATTAATTATAATGAAAGAAGTAGTACTCTACTGAATAAAACCTGCGCTTTCACTTGGATGAATAACAAGCTTTGCTACTTGTGAGTCCTCCAGAGCAAAGTCATGTTAATATTTGCCTTCATATAGCATATTATTATGAATGTGAGTGTGAATGGTTGTCTGTCTCTATGTGTCAGCCCTGTAATGAACTGGCGTCTCATCCAGGGTGAACCCTGCCTTCGCCCTAAGTCAGCTGGGATCGGCTCCAGCATCCTCCCCCGACCCTGGCAAGGATTAAGGGGTAAAAAATGGATGGATGGATAGTATATTATCGAGTAACAGACTGACCTGATGGGTACATGGTTACATAGTACAATGTACAAAATGTTCTTCATGTTAATTCATATATCACTCACTCAAATAACTGCAAAAAGAATGAATTTTCCCTCTTTATTAAGTTGCCTGAACTCTGACAAAGCTGACTTCTTCATGTGTCACAAAGCTGAAGTGCAACAAAGTTGAAATGGCCCAAGCCAAAACTGGAGGTCTCAGCTGTGGCTGAGCGGAGCCAACGCATGGTGAAGGCCTTCACTGGGGTGACGAGAGCAGGGAGCATGGAGCCAGTGCATGTTAGCTAGCTAGAGCGTTTGGTAAAGTGCAGACAGCTTGGGAGGTGCTAATGAATGCCGGGCATTGCTAACCGTACTGTACCCAGGCTCCGGGCGCAGCCTGGCAGCCTCCTGTCCCTCCTGCCCGTGCGAAATGTGAAAGATCAACCGGTTGGAGGGAGCAGACGGAAGCAAAACACACACTCGAGTGCACATACACTTGTTCGGGTTGCATACACACAAGTGTGCACACATATTATGCACACACATTACTATGCATACACATGTATAGACACACGTTCAGAGAGATAAATACAAGCATGCACAGAAAAACAGCCCCACAGACAAGCACACCCACACTTCAACACAAGCACACTCAGGCCTGGCTCACTTTGGTATCACATCATGAGGGCTCCAGCCAGGCCAAGCCATGAGGCCTCAGCTGAGATGATTCAAGGCTCCCTGCTGGGTCCTCACTCAATCAGCCAGGTGGAGCTCCACACCAGAATGACAGCAGAACTCCAACACTCTGTGCCACAGTGTGTTAATCTAAGTAAGAGGGTTGAATTAGGAAAGTAGAATATTTTAAGTTTACTTACAAGACATAAACTTTTACATGCATTTTATAAATGAAATATTACTTTTCTAAATTTGTAAGTGATATTTGATTCAATCTATTTCATTCCTCTTCGAAGACAAAATTTTGTATAAAGGTGCATAAATGTTCATTTGGTTAATGTGGCTATCATTACTATATAAGTTGTCAATAATTTACCAATACCAAAACAAATGTACGGTGTCAAGAAAACCCAACATATTAAACACAACAGAAAAACTAATATCTGCCAGGCTTTTTAACTCAGGTTTTAAGATCTCATGCGGAAAAAGTCAAATTACAGAATGCTTTCATAAACTAACTTAGTACTAAGTAACATAATAATGTAATGTGTCAGTCCCCTTTTACTGTCTTAAAGCTGATGCAACATTTTTAATCATTTCTTGACAGGCTCTCAAGACTAAAGTAATTTTGATGTCTGCACATGGTGATTAAATTCACTGTGAAACATATGCTGAATGAGAAGTACCTCCATATTTAATGCAACTTGCATTAAATATGGAGGTACTTCTCATTCAACATATGTTTCTAAGTCAATGAATAGTGCATTATATTTGATTTCTATACTTATTATGCAGTATGGTGGGAATATAGTCAAATTAGTTGCTTTTATGTGTGAACATCGTTTTTAAAAAGGAACATTTTACAGACATGTTGTTTTGCTCTATTTAACCACTGCCCACCTGGAATAAGAAGCTCAGATCACTGTGTTAACTAGTGGACACATATCTCCTGCAGTGACACAGCTCGGGGGAGATCACTGTGAAAGCTATGAACTCTCATCAGGAATAAGTCCCGATAATGGAGAGATCAGCGGCTCTAACGTTGTGCTTTGAATGATTTTTTTTTCCTTGCTTTGATTTGACAACCTGACAGAAAACGAAAGGCCTCTTTGATAATACCCAGCTGTATAAGATGAATCATATTTATCATTTCTACTAATGAATATTCATAGTTTAATGTTTTGCATATAGCTTGTCTGCATTAAGATGGATGTCAGTTATCACGGTTTGGATCCATGTCTAACCATCTGTAGTGTCCTTTCATATTATTACAAATAGACGCACATGTACATTTTTGAACCTTTTATTGCGTGTGAAAATGAAAGTACAAGAAGCCTAGTGCAAGTGTACATGCTTTAATGTCTGTAAACCTCTTAACTACAGTTCACTGACTTCTCAGGTTTTACACGTGACTCAGATCAGACTCGTAGGTACGAAGTATAATACCTCAGGTTTTCTGTCTCAACTTTCTTCATCACAGTAACAGGCATTTTTAAGTAAGTTGAGTCTCATTAAATGCTCTTTGTGAGTTGTCTGGAGATGTATCTATTCATTAGCTTCAAAAGGGTGTCATGTGTATGAATTATGCTAACAGGATCTAATTAGCAGATGCAAATGAGGTTAGTCAAAATTGCACTGAAAAGACAGAAGAAAAGCTCCATGGGATAGTTGGAGCTCGACAGCTCACCAACCGCCCCCACGCTGGGCACCAAATGTGATGGTTCGCCCCTGCTGCTGCTCTATACAGGAGGCAGGACTGAACCATAAACACAGACAAGGGGAGGACAGCTGCTCGGAGGTGGGCTTAAATCAGTACTTTGTTTTACTTCAGAAACCCTTTTCAGAGTTATAGTCAGGTCAAAGACTTCTAAATGATTGACTGATATGAGCTTAATATCATCTCAAGACTGTGGCTAAAGGGCAGCTCACATGGTTCAGCACAGAGCCAGAAGTTGCCCCCCTATTCCTTGCGCTCCCCCCTCCCCGTCCCACATGAAACAAGTTACACAACCAGCTGATGGAACTCCAGAATCCGGCGTGAAGAAGACTCACTAATAGCAGCCGCCTACAAGCTCCTGCCATTCTGACATCAGTGGCCCCAGACTGTGGTGAAGCTGGCATGACTTAGGGAGCATGCCTTCTGGCCTCGGCAGGGACGAAGGCCAGCAGGCTGCAGCATCACATACATACAGCACATGCACACACACCCCTGCACACACACACACACACACACACACACACACAATGTAGTGGAAGTCATGGCTACAAGCAAGATGGGGATGAGATCAGAGTCAGTCACTAGTGACCCCGTTGATGTTATGAATCAGAAAGTGTCAAAGATCAAAGAGCAGGACCTTGCTAATTGGCAGGAATCATATGAATCCTGTCTACTCCTGTGTTGAGCCCTATAAGCCATGTCATCCATGTCAGAGTTGGCACAGTCTCAGGAGCAATACATAACATTGATTTTGTGCTTATGTATGTATACAGTTGTGCTGGAGTCTGTATGTGCAATGTACTGTATGCATAAACATGGACATTCCTGCAAAAAGAAGCCTCAAAATAATGAATGTAAAATTTCAAAAAGGTGGTGATAATGATGAAGAATCATCTTTTAATATTCACATAACAGTGTTCATATTTTCATTTAGTAATTTTCTGAGAATTTGGTTTCTCATACATTTGGATGGAAACCTGCTTGTGCCATGGTGGGAGCCAGTATGTTGATTGGGGTTAAGGGTCTTTCACAAAACAGGATTTGACATGGGAAAGTGGTGCCCATTCATTTCCAATGGAAAGGTGCCCATTGGCAATGGAGCAAAAAAATGTCTGCTCCTGTGTTACTTCTATGTTATGCAGCACACTGCACAGGAATACCAGGGCCACTCTCCATGCACACTGGTACTTCACCCACTGCCCCCTCTCATGCACAGGCTGTGCACTGCAGGTGATGTTGTGGCTATTGCTGTATTTTTGAGCACTGGACAATTTAAAACATTTCAGACATTCATGTTATAAAAACTTATCATATAAATAATAATTTCCTACCTTTTTTGCAGCTGTAGGTGTTCCTGTCAGCAGTTTTACAAACATCTTTTTTTATCATTGTGGTCAATGGTCAGAAGACTTTCTGAGGTGGAGTGTGGCATCGGCAAATGGCCACTGGAGAAAACAGCTTCAAGTTGGAATGTTTTTATGAAACTTTCATGATTTATGGTTGCTGACTGCCATGTCAAAATTAACAGTAGCTGATGAGGCACACTTCACCACAGTTACACTGGACTTCTCCATAAAAATATCAATTAAATACATTTTAGTCATGAGTTATTGTGATCTCAAATGTTTTTATTTGGTCCTTCTAGTAATGAGGTGGTGGTCCATGTTATTTTTTTTCAGTCACATAGATATTAGCTATTAATCTGAAAAATTTCTGACATGTCCACTGATATGGCAACTTCTCTCAGTGATGAAGCCGGGCTAAGTAGTATCTTCATAACTCGTATTTATTTAATAGTATTTAATTTATTTCCACCACAATACCTCACACAAACCCGACTGTATTTGTGGTTAAATGTTGACTTTAGAAACACAGTGATATGACTTTGTACAGCAACACTTGATGAAGATTTACTGTACAAAGTCAGTACACTAGCATTTAGCATTAGCTTTAGCTTACCCAAAAGGCAGCTAGCACTACCTGCCCGCTCTTCACTCATTTCTCCAAATTTGGTTGCACCTGGTTTTTGGCTCCAAAATGTCATCCAGGAAGTGACAACCTGATTGTACTGAGAAGAGCAGGTCACAAACCAATGCACGACATCATGCTCACTTTATCAACCGATAATACATGTGTCTATGATTGACACTTTAAGAACAAGGGTTCTCACAGAAAATCCAACTTAAATGTTCTACATAGAAATCAACGTATTGGCTGTATCAAGCACAATGTTCATTACCCTGCGTGCCGGCAAAGTCGAGTGAGTGAGTCGTGTGTGTGTGTGTGGACAACTCAAAAATGTGTGAGCGGATTTTTACAAAACTCAGAGGGATTATCACTTGGATGGATATCTCAAGATGCTTTATTTTTTGCCCCAAAAGGTCAAAGATGAAGGTTGTGTGTATCTACAGGATAATTTGAGAATGCCTGGATGGATTTTCACCAAACTTCGTGGGAATATTACTCTAGTGGCTATCTGGAGGATGGATCATATCCATCATATCTCAGCAACCATCTGTGATACAGAAGTAACCTTGGTTTCAAAATAACCAGATTATGAAGTCATGCTGAAGTCATAATATGACTTCATAGCCACATTAAAAAAAAAAAAAAACAGTGGGGCTACAAAACTAATCTGAGCCACAAAATAACTGTAAAATTATTTGGATATTACCTAGTAAAAGTATGATAGAGCCCAAATTAAGTCATAAAATGACTTAAATTAACAACAATGTATTTATTTAACAAAATAATCAACAAAATAAGTGAAGTGAAAAACAAAACTAACAGCATAATCCAATAATTTAACAATAATTAATACATCTCGCATGTAGCCAACCTTGAGCATGTTATTAAGTTTTTTTCTTGATGTTTGACAGTAAACTGACACTTTATTAATGACAATGAATGTGCATTTTACATTGTTCATACATGTAGGATAAATAACTCCTCAAATGCAATACATGTATATCCTGCAATGATAAAATCCCCATTATGAAGTTACTCACTACTTGAGACATTTTTGTAAGACACTTTTTTACTCTTACCCAAGCATTTGTTTTTATGTGAATCTTTACTTCTACTTGACCCATTACGATTAGAAAGTAACAATATTTTTACTCGAGTACTGTTTCTGTTCACTCTACACACCACTGCCTCCAAGGGGACACTGCCCACACCTGTCTGTTTTTTACACTTTACTATAATTTACTTTTATTCTTTTAATTTTTTTAAATTTTATTTTATTATTTCCTCATTTATGCTTCTGTCTTTGTTCATGGTATTGTTTTTATGCTGCATGTTTCTATTGCTGTATGATCGTTTATATATATATATGTATATATATGAATATATATAAAGAACATTACATCACATTATACACCTCTTCAACTTTCCTACTGGCCAACTGATGTGTGGATATATGTCACTGGTTCTTTTTTTTTTGTTGTTTCTTTTAAAATTTGTGTATACTTACTTCATAGCTGATTTCAGTTGAGGCAGATGGTCGCCTACCCAGTGCTGCTAGAACTAAGATAATCTTGGATGTTATGACTGGTGCTATAAAAAATACAATACAATGGAACTGAATGATTTCAGTACAGATTGTTATGTGTTTTATTATAAGACTGATGAAGGCCACAAAAATGCATCAGTTTAAATCTAATAAAGGTGTTCTGCATTGCAAATGCTGCTGGAGTAAGATATTTGTTTCATTTTTAGGTTGCACATCTGATCATTGTTTGTCCATATTATAAGCTGCTTAAATCAGGCTGAAAATGAATGAGTTATTATTTATTATTTTTTTCCCTTTCTTTATTGCAAGAAAATATGCACATATTTACCAGTGGTCCTTAACATAACATTGCAACATAATTTTTCACCGAAGTGTACACATTAGAAAGAAGGACAAAACCCTGTCATTAGTAGGGGAGAGTAGAGAAGGAAAAAGGAAAACAACGTAATAACAACAAAAGATTTTAAAAAGACATAAATATAATATGGTCACTGCTGGGACCATAATGATGTCTGAATAGGAGTTTGTTGTGCCTGTGTGTGTATGTGTATGTGTGTATGACAGTATAATAACATACATTTTGATAAACAGTACAAGTTGTTGTATTATGCACAGAGAAGGGAGAAGGAGAAAAAAATTAATAAATGAATGAAAGACAATAAATAAATAAAATAAAATAAATTATAAAGGGCGAGTAAAGAAAAATCAGGAAGTATCTACCTCATAGTAATATTAATAATGATAACGACTATACCCATATATAACAACAATAATAAAATAATAATACTGTAGTAATAATAACAATAGTAACTGCAATTATGATAATGACAATAATAATAATAATAACTACAACAACAACAATTGTGGTGATGACATTTACAATTATGATAAAAATAATCATAATCATAATAAAACAGGGGTCAACAATTGATGAGAAAAGAGTTATTATTTATGTTTGAATCACCGGGGCCCATGCAGACACAGCTTAAAGTTGTAATTCCGCTGTTGACCACTGGGGCGCCGTTCACTATGCTCCGAGAAACCCTGACTCCCATAGAGTTACACTGGACTTCTCTCTGAAAATACTAAGTGAATATATTTTTGTCATGACTTATCATGGTCTCAAACATTCTATTTGGGCCCTCTAAATAAGTGATCTGGTAGTCTATCTTTAACTTTTTGCTCCATTATTAAGATATTATGGCAAATAATGACAGATCACAGATGTGCTGCAGTTTGACTGACATGTCAGGATGGAGTCAGACCTTCGTATCTTCTATTTATTCAATAGAGCATAGTTTTACCTGAGCTACGCTCAATTGTCGTTGTGGTTAAGTGTTTACACTAACAACACTGTAATGTGACTTTGTTTGTCAATGCTTGGTAAAGTTTTACTGTGTCAGTAAGCTAGCAGTTAGCCACATTAGCTACACATAAGACCCCTGACATGCTCCCTAGTTCTGCCGACCATTTGTCCAAATTTGGTTGCATCCTGTTTTTGGCTCCAAAATGTCATCCAGGAAGTGATAACCTGATTGGCCTCAAAACGGCCGTTCAGAAACCAATGGGTGACGTAAATGTCCACTAATATATACAGTCTATGGTTTGAATGCTTTCCCAAAAAGCCACTTTACTTGCTTCACTTCATTATACTACAAGCCTTATCACATACAGTCCAGCCGCTATAAATTTGGCTTCAAATGATGTGTGTGTTTTTCATCTAGAATTTGTAAAATCCAGTTCAGAAAGTGAAACAGAAAATAGCTGTACGTTGGATTTGAGACCACCCACTCACATCCTCTGCATCTTGGGTGACTCACTACTAAGTATCGCTAACCACAGGCAACACACACCATGGGTTTGCCCTCAACACCTACATGCATCACTTACAAACAAGTGTCTCACAAATGTCAAATGATTACACACTAGTCTGACCATTTCGATCTGAGAATTACAGGGTTAAATCAGAGCAGAACTATTGCTTTTTGATCTGATCTTGGAAAAGGCATTGCGCAGCAGGTTTCTGTGAAGGTTTTTAAAATATTTCTACCAAGAACAACCTGCTATTCTTCGCGATATTTGACAATTAACAACCTTGTAGGTAAATAGTGTAACAAATAGCAAAGACAAAAACAATGAACCTAATTAATTGCATTTTCACACGGCCTGCAAACAAAGCAAAAGCCGTTTCTTCTTTGTTCATTTTGACTGCAGCAGATCCCGTCTTCACACCTCCCACATTGGTTTAACGTGTTGCATTGTCCCCCCCCACACAGCTATTCACATACACACAGAGACACATCAAAAACACAGAGACCCACATATGCACGCACACGTACCCGTATATGTGCAAAGACCACATCAGCCTGGGGCTCCCCTTTTTTCTGCCTCTGCAGTAGAGGTGTGATCGTTGCTGTGCTGGTGAAGAGGTGGGGGACATTCTTTAACCAGTGGTGTAAGGTCTGACTGTGGCATGTTCTCCTCAGCCAAATCACAATGAAAGTTGGTCATCATTAGGGATCCCCATCATCAACCCATCACAGCTGTGAATCACTGTTTGGATTTCACAGAGCAAAAATTAGGTTTCCAGCACAGCCACAAGTTTATGTATTTTCTGTTTTGTTGCATTGTAATCCCATAGTGCCAAAGACATATGCTTAAGACTACAAATAAAAAAAGCATAATACAATAGATAGAAGGAAACCTAAAGTGTGTCTTTTTTGCATACATTTTTTGTGTTGCTCAAAATTCAAAATCTGGCAGAAACTATGTAAGATCATAAGGTAATTCAGTCACAAAAATTCTTTAATGTTTAAATTGGAGTTACGAGAATCATCAAATACTGATCATATTATACCATTTAACTTATAACCACACAAGTCATCAAAAATAAACAGCTTTACATACACTTAATGCATTTTCTGCCATTAGGCTCCTCTCAATTAAAATAACAAAAGACATCAATGGCTGCACATTTCATATCCACCCCTAGGCTGTAAATCCTAGTGGATAAAGTGACCATGATGTCACCCACTGGTTTTTGAACAGCCTTTTGAGGCCCATCAGTTGTCACTTCCTGGATGACATTTTAGAAAAACAGGATGTAGCCATATTTTGACAAATAGTGGTGGATTTACCAGAGGGGTCTTATGGGTAAGCCAATGTTAACTGTTAGCTTATTGATGAGGTAAAACTTCACCAAGTATTGCCAAACAAATTCATATTATGATGTTGTTAGTGTAAATATTTACCCACAACTGCAGTCATGCATATCTCAGGTAAAAGTATGCTCCATTGAATAAATAGACATTACAAAGGTCCAACTCAGTCCTACTCTACTGGTGACCTGTCAATCAAATCCCAGCACAGCAGTGATTTGTCAGATTATTTGCTGTAATATCTTAAAAAGAGTCAGGAAGGGCAT
>JAQQAE010006804.1:0-16368 GCA_029823295.1 Pseudamia nigra
ATAATGTTGCTCACTTATGAGCTATATTTTGATAACTATGCTTTTTTCTCTCTGTCCAAATTGTGTCCCCCCCCCACCCCCTTCCCAAACTGCGTAAAGTGGCGGCACGCCCTGAGCGCTGTGGCCCACTCCCCCTCGGTGGGAGGAACTAAATTTCGTTGTTGATGGAAACGTTAACAATGACAATAAAGCTGATTCTGATTCATATAGTAATGAATAATGGAATAATGAAGGAAATTCACCAAAATAAATGAGAAAATTCAAACAACCATGAACAACATAGGGCCAAAATAATCTAAAAAATGAAAATATATATCAAGAAAATGAAAAAAATCCAAAAACAAAACAATCAAGAAAATGAATAAAAATAATAGAAAAATGGACAAAACACAAAAATAAATATAAAAATAAAGAAAATGACAAAAACTTCAACAAAATTTAAAATATGGACAAAAATGAACAAAATTTCCAGCAAAAAGTAAGAAATAATTAAGAAAATAAACAAAATGAACATGAACAAAAATAGTCTAACGATGAACAGAAATGTCATTATACAGAGTTACCATCCAACCGTACAAACTGGTAAATGAATATATAACAACCAAACTGGGAGTACATTTTACTAATACTGAAGGGGATTAGTACTCCCACCTATGACCCTATGTACTCCATGTCATATGTGTTATTTCACTTTTGGCCTCTCTGTTCGTCTCACCATGTGGTCTTCTCTTTGGAGTAGCGGATGCCCGGTATTTTGCCCACCCGCCTCACCACCATCTTCAGTCTGTTGTTTCCGGTCAGGACCTTCACAGCGCTGCTCATGGTGATGCTCTCCAGGCTGATCCCGTTCACCTCCACTAGTTTATCTCCCACGCTCAAACCGGCCTGCGCTAAAGACAAAGGACAAACACAGCACGGGACAATTGAATAAGAGTAAACACGGTGAAATGAGCTTCCTCCTTTGCGCACACCGTCCTCTAACCTGCAGAGCTGTCATCGTCCACTTTGCTGACAAATATCCCCAGTCCGTGTTCAGAGCCCCCACGGACGCTGAAGCCAAGGCGTCCATCTGGGCTCTTATCAACCGTCACTGTGTGGAGGTCTTCGCTGTCATCTCCACCTGCAAAATGCACAATATCAAAACAAAGTCCGCTTAGGGACACTACAAACATCTTAATGATCAGCAAATCAGATCACATTTTCCCAGAAAAATTTTCAAATCAAAAGGTGTGCCTTGTCAAGTGTTATTTTGTGCCATTTCTTGCCCTCAAAATGTGCTTTAGACCATGAGTTATCTTGCGCAGGAAAAGGGTGGGTATAGAGTGAATAGCCCTACAGTGCTACTACAACTACTGTACAAATCCATAATATGCCAAGAAACACTCTAAACCATTGAACTCTTTGATGAAACTGGCTCGCATGAGGACCGTCCCAGGAAAGGAAGATGAACTTATTAAAATTACCAGCCTCAGAAACTGACAATTTACAGCATCTCAGACAGTGTTTGATGGTAACTGCACTTGGATACGCATTCGAAGCTTGAGATTTATTTTTTTTACATTGACTGACCTTTTTTTTTCTTGATGGACTGTATTGTATGGATTTGTACATCTATTGTAGAAGCACTAATAGGGCTATTGGCTTCGTATCCACTGTTCATCTACACAAGAAACTGACGGTCTAAAGCATGTTAAGAAGGCAAATTAACTCTTGGTAAGGCACATAAATAATTTAGATTAGATTTTTTCATCAATATATTTTTTAAGAATGTAATCACTTTCATTCTGCACCTTTCTGAACACTTTGTTGATGCATTTTTTTTTTAAATATTTGTTTTCCTTAAAATTCAAGTGAGTACACCTGTAATAATGGTGCTGAATGATTAAGGTTAAACTGTGTTAGACACATAACACCAGAGGTAAAGAGTATTTGACTGTTCAATAGAAAAAACAAATAACTGGCTGATATATCAGCATATCATATAGGCTGTGTGTGTTTATTTGTTGTCCTGTATACACTGTTAAAACTGTCATAAACAAAACTCACCATCCACTGGTGCATTGATGAGAATGACCCTGCCCATTGGTGAGTGGGATCTGCCTCTGCGGTGGTGCTGCTTCTTAACCATGTATCGAACTGTGTTTTGGGACCCCCCTGTCTGACCTCCATCAATGAGGTGGGGGTGGCCCCCTCCATTTGTCATCTCCTTCCAGCCAGAGTGGTGAAAGGAGTGAGCCATGCTAAAGGTTTAACTCCACTTCTTTCAGTCATCCAGGCAGGAGGTGTTCAGGGACCAGGTTGGAAAAGATGCACCCTCAGGATGGAGTCCAATGCTGGGGGATGGGAAAGGTGGTGTATCAGGAGACTTCCAGAGCACTTGGTAACATCCCTGTATCTTAAATTAAATCCAGCAGTGACAAGGTGACATAGGACAGTCCAAGTTATCTGCATCTATAAAGATGGGCGTTTTAATCTTCAAAAAGAATCCCAGCAGTGACTCCTATAATTCTTCTCAATTTTTAAAAACTCTTCTTGCTTCATTGACCTCCACTGGTTCCCCTTGCGGCCTCTGCATCCATCACTGTAGCCTGTTTCCTCCTGCCTGTGCTGTGGCCGTCTGCAGAACAATCAGCAGGCCATGGAGATTTCCCTCGGCTCATGTTTAATTAAACGGATACCTGTTGTGAAGAGAACATGCTGTTAAGAGCAGCATGGTCTCGAAAGCTCCAGATGAGAAACTAACACATCTTTAATTTAATTCTGCTGATATGGGAAGAAAGTGTTGCACCATCAGAAGCAGAGGTGTCTGTTTAGTTTGTTTGTCATTCAGCACCATGGACAGTGATCAAGAACTGGCACACTTCAACACATGCTTTATTTTCACAACCAATCAGGACAAATTTTTCCACACCTCTGCATAATCAGTAATGTATACTGTGTAATAATCTGATGACTTTGTGACAATTAGTATCAGACGTTAAAATCAGTCTTCTGTTCCAAAACTTAGGCCCATTTGTTCTGTTGTTTTATCTGGATATTTTGATAACTTTCTGGATCATTTTGTCCATGTTGATCATTTTCTCAATTATTTTCTTCATTTCCATTCATTTTAAATATTAATTTTGCCCATCTTTTCTTGAATATTAACTTCTTCATTTCCTTGATTATTTTGCCCTTTTGATCACTTTCTTTTTATGTTGTTAATTTTCATTCATTTTGCCTATTACTTGTTAAGTTTTTGCTCATTTTTAAACTAGTCTTAATTTTTTTCATCTTTGTTAATTTCTTGATTATTTGTCAATTTTTTTTATCATTTTCTTGATGATTTTGTTAATTTCTGCTCAGTTTGTCTACCATTTTGTTCCATTTTTGTAAATGTTAATCATTCTGTTAAACTTTGTATTTTGTGCATTTTGTTTAATATCTTAGCATTTTTGTTCATCGTTTAAATAATTTAGTTCATTTTTTTGGTTTATCTTATGGATTATCTTTGTTATGTTTCTTTTAAACAACAAAATAGGTTTAATATTCATTCTTATATTTCACATTACATATAAATAATATTTACATGTAAAGAGTAACATGCATAGAGATGTTATATGTGTATTCATTTACAGTAAAATTTAGATATTCTGTCAGAAATAAATCTTCCAAGGTTTGGCATTGGTTTTGTTCATTTTCTTGCCTATCTTGCTCATTTTGGTACTTTTTAAAATTAGTTTGACAAGCAAAAATCCCCAAGATAAGTTTAAGTTTCATTTTCTACAACTGAGTATATCTTACATTAAAATAACACAAAGAAAACAAGCAAACAAAAAATACCATAATATTTTTCTATCCATAGTTTTTTGAATTTGGACGAAAATGGGGAAGAATTAAAAAACTTTTAAAACTCTATCATTTATTCAAATTATTTGTTCTGACGCTTCACATTGAGACCTAATGACACGATTGAGCACCTGGTTCACATCATCAACCACGGCGACACCAGAACTTAAAGCGTCTTACTTCAAGGTTAATGATGTTGCTGTTTTTCTCTTAACTACGCAACAACTACTGAACCAAATGAAAAGTAAGTTGAACAAAGTGAGCCATTTTACCTGAGTGCGTGGTGCGCTGGTTGACCCGGACGGACGCGCACTGGTCCGCTTCGCTGACGCACAGTCGGACACCTTAGCTCCGGAGTATTAGTGCCACCTCATTTGTTCTCCAGGTGACCATTATTGTCTTAAGAGGTCTTCAGCCCCTTACATAAGCCGAGAGCTGCAGCTGTGAGGACATTAAGGCTGGATGATTAAGTGCACTTCCTGACACTAATTACACGAGGTCGGTTTCCGCGCGTTATTAGTGTGTAAATCAAGCCCAGAGGATTAGGCTTCCTGAAGTACAGTCTTACTGCCTCCAGCAGGATGAAATACTACAGGTAAACTACCCCACCCCGTGGCCACTGGTGTCAACAAAATACACCATAATCAGTCGCCATAGGGTGACTTAGAATGGTTGTATTAATGGTAGTAAAGACATTTTCATTTTCTATTTTACTTTGTTTTCGTTAAAGGTCCCATTCTGTGAAACTCTATTTTGCTTGGTTTTGAGGTTTATAACAATTATGTGATATTAGACAAAATTGTGAAAACATGAACTCGCTCAGTATTGTATTGTATTATATTATAAATCTTTATTGTCCCCAAATGGGCAGTTAGTGCTGCAGCATAGTACTTGACATAAGAAGACAGAACAGACAACAGTCAACAGTATTCCACCCATGGCAAGTGGAGCATCGAAGCCAATCGAAAAAGAAACACCAAGGCAAACACTCTTGTGCTGGTCACATTCCAATAAGAACAAACCATAAATACAAAACAACTATAGATGTTTAGCCTATTAAATGTTTGTCACATTTGTTAACAATTATCTGTGAATAACACAGTTAAGCATAAGGCGCTTCATATGAACTTTATATATTTTAAACCACAGGTCTACAAACTATAGCCCGGTGATAGTGTAGATTAGAAACTACATTCTTTGAGTTCCAGTCATCTGTTTTAACCAATCGTGTGTTGTTTACTTCCACACCCGGTGGTAGCCAATACACTCACGCGCTCCACTGGAACAAATGACCAACCTGCTGTTAACAGTCACCGCCTCCAGTACGATGCCGCATTCAGGTGCTATTCCCAAGCTCGTAATCGTTCCGAGCTAATCTTGATAGATTTGTGAAATTTGCCATAGTTGTCTAGCCGATGCTCCTTAACCACACTTTCAGTGCCGACACAGCATAATGTTTGAACAAATTTTACAGTCAAAGAAGTTTAGAAATGCATTCTCGTATTTACCAACTAGGTGCAAGTCTAGCGTAAATGTGCTCCATTCCTTGAACGCAGCACAGGTGCTGGTGCTGCTGTGATATTGAGAGGTCATACATTTTCAAAAAACACGGACAACAGCACAGGTACGTCTGATGTTGACTTCATTCACAGTCTGTACATGATTCAGTAACAGTCACACTGAGCCTTGTGTACTTCGTATTGATATGTTTTTCTCATAACGTAGAATAAACCGTTAGCATCTTAGCAAGTAAACTAACTAGAGGCTAATGCTACATCCGGTTGATGCTATTTTAACAAGTATATAACGCTTAGGTGAACTGTTTCTTGTATTTGCTTCATAAAGCAGCGTAAATATATGCTGAAGCAGTAATTTATTACTGTATATGTTGGTGGTGTTTGGTAAGTATCTTGCTAGGTTTTTGGCTAAACGTGTTAGCCGGGCTTGAGGACAGGAGCCGGGTGGCGTGTCGTGACTACCCCACTTCCACAGTGTCATGCTATTTCTCTTTCACAGTGTGACGCTCTAAAAATAAACTCTGGCTAGTTAGTGTGGGTAAACAGTCCCGTTTTCGGTCATAATTTTGGATTAAAGTGAGACTACATAAAAGCGACTAGAACGCCATCATAATTACATGTCATAATTTACACGAGTAAATATGCTACGCTAATGATATAGAATATAGATAATTAGAAAAGACAAAAGAGACAAAGATATATGAAGGTATTTCAGTGAGAATGAAAATGTATTAATTCCTATTAACCTATCATAGTTTAGATCAGCAAAATCAGAGATGCAGTGGTTAATCTGTTAACCAGTCGAGTAATCGTAGGCTTTTTATTTCAATAATAATTACTCCAGGCTCTCATATGAGATGATTTGTGTGATTTAATTTTCTTTTTTTTTTTTTTTTGCACATTTCTAAAGATCCCATAATAGCATAAAAACTAACTGCTAAACGGAATCGTGCTATACATAAACTAAATATGAGAAACATGGCATGCAATTGGTAGGGACACAGTGTACACAATATAGTCTGACTAATCAAATATGCTTAAACCTGAGTGAGTGAACTGCATTGTAACAGCCCTGCACATATAAGGGAAGTTGGCAGAGACTGGATGTGAACATTTCTGAAGCTTTGTTGAAAAATGAGTTCCGTAATACTGCGTGTGTAGGCCACAATTCATGTTGGGGACTAACTTATTTTGAAAATACAGTACTACATTAAATTGCTGGTAACGTGTATTGTGTTTGCTCCTGAACCTGTAAGTTAATATCGTACCCTTCTTTGTCATTGATTTGTCATTTGTAACTTGCAGTCTGCAGGTGTGGGAAATTATACTGACCTTGAGCTGGATGTTTTAACACTGTGCCTATGATACGTTATAGGAATGCAGCAACAAGTAGCACGTGCATTTTGTGGTTTGTACTTATCCCTTTGTACTCATTGCTGTATAGCACTTTTGGGTACATGTAGTATGCAGTATAAAGGTGGCATGCTCTACAACCTAAACCACCATCAACCACTGACCTAAATTTTAAGCATAGCTTGTTCCGGGGTTTTGTTTTCCTTTATCATTCACTTGCAGCCATGACTGATAAAAAACGTTGAAGAAAAGCATCAATATTTTTCTATTGATATACTTTGGTATATTGTATTGAATGCCTTAATTTGGCCACAGGATAAGCAAAAAAAATTAAGGCAGGTATTTTTTCTATTACTGAAAAGTTAGTTGGTATCATGTATTGTGCTGTTTGCTTAGAGATAAATGTGTGCAGAGATGAACTAGCTTACTGTACATTCAGTGATGGGGGAGGAGGCATTATTGCATCATGGCTATTGTTGGAGCAGTTGCAAGGGATAAATCCTGCAATCTGGAAATAATTCAAACAATAATACACCTGTACTTGACCTGCCTGGTCCTATAGTTTATTACTCCATCTGATAGAAACAGGAGATATGAAGAATACAATGTATATAAAATGTTCGAATATGAGGTTTCCTTTAATAGCTGTAAGCAGGCAGACCTTGTCATATTCCTATTAATTTTTAATGGACTCTTACAATGTTTTCTAATATCCTAAGGAAATCACAATGTCTGGAGAGCTGTCCCTCAGCATAGACATCAAGGAGCCACGATGGGACCAGGGCACATTCATGGGACGTGCCAAACACTTCTTCATGGTCACAGATCCCAGGAACGTCCTGCTGTCCTCAGAGACACTAGAGGAGGCCAGAGTGATCATCGAGGACTACAGGTAGAATCATGAAGCATCACGTTAAAAAGGTGTGGTGTGAAGGAAATACCTGAAGGATTAGTGTAACTCAGCAACAGTGTTGCAAGTTATTTAATAATGGCTGCTACAACTAGTTTTCAAACCGAAAAACAAAAGAGTAATCCAAAAATGGATCATTGAGAAACCATTTTTGTCACACTTCTGCAGCTTTCTAGCTTCTAAATTTTGACAATTGGATGAACATAAAATTGATAATGCACACCCTTTGCTTTGTTGTTGACAATCCTCCAACACTCACTGCTTTCAGGGCTGGGAAAGCAAAGCCTGGTTTGACAGAGGATGAGCTCTGGAGGGCCAAGTACATCTATGACTCTGCCTTCCACCCCGACACGGGAGAGAAGATGTTTGTGATTGGCCGGATGTCTGCTCAGGTGCCAATGAACATGTCCATCACAGGCTGCATGCTCACCTTTTACAGGTACAGATTCGTAGTTCTTTACAACATAAAATTATATTATCAGCTAAAACAGGCAGCTAGACATAGTGAATCTACTGGTTTGCCATGACACTGTAAATATAAACTTGGTACAGCATGCAAAGCTGCATTCAAATAAAAATGTTAATCCCTGTGGAGAGTGACAGTCCTCTTAAAAAATACGAGTGCTTAATGTTTGCTGAGAGACCACTGTTGCCATTAATAATGTGTGGAAATATAAAAAAGAACATTATTAGTCATGCCAGTGAAAATTATATATTTGTTTTACTTTGATTGGTTGCCCATCAAGTGAAAATATGAGAAAGTGCACATCATACCAGCACACGGATTCATCATACAACAACATGAATAATAATCATTCAGTTTTCTGTCATCATAAGACCAGAGACAGTTGTTACAATAAAATCATTACTTATGCATGTAAGTAGGAGAAAAGACAAGAGAGGAAGTCTGCAAGCCATTTGACAACTTTCAGGATTGACTATCACCCTGTAGTCTGTGATTGGACCACTAGAGAGTGCCACAGTCTGAAATTTAATCGCATGAAAAGATTGAACAACATCTGTATTCTGCCTGCAAATAATGCAGCACACTGATGGTGTATTTTAGAATGGAAAACTAATTTAAGATAAACAAATAATTTGAAGTAGCAAATATTACGTAAAGTGCATTTCTTAGCATTTTTAAGCATCAAAGAAGGGGCTTTTGATGAGCCATTTGAAACCAACGTGATTTAGGGTGACTTGATTTGACTGAAGGTGATCTGCCAGATATAAGGCACACAGCTGTTAAATAGCAGTAGTACAGGATAAAGGGCCACATTTATTTTAAATTAATTTAGAAAATGCAGTATACAAAATGTAATCATAAACAGAGCCTGAGTGCATCAACTTTGTGTGATGTTTTAAAAAACATTTTATAAAAATCAATCCTGAACCCCTGTTCAGGATTGCAACCTTTTCAATATAAAGACCCATTTTTAGACCGAAGTAAAAATACAAAATATTTGAACTTTTTATGTAAAATATGATATGATGCACATTTTTGCTGGCAAGAATGTTTAAAATGTATTATTTATTTCTTATTCATAAATCTGTTTAATATTTTAGTCATTAGTTTTGATTTTGTTTATTGTTGATTTTTTTTTATTCATTTTGTTTTTTAATTTTTCGTTCATGTAATGGATTTTTTTTTGTACGTTATTGTTCATTTTGTTGATTCCTTTGGTCATTTTGGTTTTTTGCTCATTTTATTCATTTTATTTATTTTTGTGAAAAGTTTGTTTTTGTGATTATTTCAGTTTTTTTTTAATTTTGTGGAATATTTTGGTTGTCTTCTTTATTTTTGTTACATTTTTGCTTTTTATTTCATTGGCTATTTTACTAATTTTATTTTGTTTTTATCAAGTTCATTTATTATTTTAGACACTTGTGAGTTCTTGTTCAGTTTGTTTATTATTTTGTTTATGCTGTTGATTATTTTGTGTTTTTTTAATTTTATTTTGTTATTTGGTTAATTTTTTAATCTTGTTTGATTTTGTGATTATTGTTAAGTTTGATTTATTATAATATGTCACTTCCATCACTGGATAAAGCCACAGGAGTGGCTGGTGAGAGACTAAACAGCTACAGGTTCCAGAACCCTGGTCCTGAACGATGAAATATTTTCCCCCAATGCAAAGAATGACAAAAAGTGCATACGGCCTGAAACATGTGTCCCACACATTAGTGTAGCATGACCGGGTTTGAAGCTAGTTGAACTCATGAGCTACTAGGGTAATTAATTTTTGTTAATTTTTTCAACTGTGTGAAGGAAACTTGAAGTGACAGGCTAATTCCTGTCTGGCACCCAATATTCAGTTTAGTTTAACTAGGCTTTAAACCAAGTCACGCTACAGTAGGAGTTAGGGTTTTAGCTTAATTGTCTGTACGCTTCATTTTGACAGCGTTCTTTAGCAGGATTGTGGTTAATACTATAAACTCCCTCCAGCAGCAAATTGTCTGTATGCTTCATTTTGACAGCGTTCTTTAACAGCCCTATGTTGTTGTTGTTGTTGTTTTAGGACAACTCCAGCTGTGGTGTTCTGGCAGTGGGTTAACCAGTCCTTCAACGCCATCGTCAACTACACCAACCGCAGTGGAGATGCCCCCATAACCGTGAAGTAGGGAGGGCTTCTCACTTGACTTCCTCTCTAGATCATTCCTGTCCTCCCCCTAAACTAGTGCCTGTAAGGAGGCGGTGGGAGCTGCTGTCCTCTCCCCTTCCCTCACAGCGGTATTACGGTCCACTGTTAAGCATGTTGAACCCCATGTCACCACGCTCTTACGCTGACATAAGCCCTATTTGCACTTGGCATTAACATGTTTTTTAGTTGATCCTGTCAGAAGTGGATGGTTGCATTCTTTTACACATACACATACTGCCAATTGAAAAAATGTCCTCTGTGTAAGGAGAAGTACGTAGGGCATCGTGTTAATGTGTTTAAAAATATCCAAACAAATATTTGCTATGTTGGTCTAATGCTCCCATACACCCAAAATTATGGTCAGCTTTTTTTTATCCACAATCGGCAGTTCACATGCTTCAAGCTTGAAATCTAGTTCTGATCAGGTAATATGTGATGCTTCAGAAGCAATGAATCAGAATCAGAAGGCATTTATTGTCATTGTCAAATGTTTCCATCAACAACAAATTTACATTTTTTTTCTACTGAGGGGGAGGGGACTGCAGCGAGTGTGCGTGCTGCCCCTTCAGCAGTTGGGGTGTGTGTTGTGGGGGGGGTGTAGTATACAATAGGAAAGAGAGTTTAAAAAAAAGCACAGTTTTCAGAATTAGGCTCCATAGGAAGCAAAATTATGGTGATATAGAAAAAAAACCTCATATGCACAGTTAACAGACAAGTTACACACACATTAACAAAGCAAAGTTCCAGAGAGGCCTTGGTTTGTGTTTTGACGTGAGATAATGTCAACATGGATGCACATGTGGTATCAGTCCCAATAAGGAAGTCAGCGCTCTCTCTCCTCATATGTCCAGATCTGAAAGTCTCATGGCACTTAACCATGGTGACACAGGTCCATAGAGTCCACTAAGTTTCCAGATCAGAGTGTGTACTGATAAGCGGGGGAAGGGTGAAAAGTGCAGCTTTGTTCTCTAAATAGCGTCTCCTCCAAGGGGGGGTTTTAGCACTCAGGCCTCTCAAGGCCGGTAAAGGGAGCCCAAAAACAAAAGATAAGACAGGCACACTTTCAGAGGCAGAAAATAATTGAATCTCCTCAGTTACTCCAATTTTATATTTTTGGTACCAGACCTCAAAGACCACCAATGAAGAGACCCCAGCACTTCCGTGTTGTAACCCACTCTTCGATTTAACTCAGAAATTGTCCATGTTGTGCTGCCAGTCTAATTCCCAACTGCTTGATTTGGAGACAAAGCTTTGCTGGGCTTTGAACAGCTCTCTCCATCTTCTTAATTGATATAGCAGGAAAACACCCAAGCCAATCAGCAGAAATCCTGTTATCATGGTTCTGAATAGATTAATGTCCATCACATTCTCAGTGGACAGCACCTCAAAAACACTTAACACTTTTGCTGGAGGTTTTTCTCTTCTGTTAAAAGAAGTTTTTCCTCCATCCTGTTGCCTTTGGCTTGCTCTCAGTGGTTCTGTTTGATTTACTCTCTGTATAGTCATGAGGTCTCGGCCTCAAATTGTGAAGCGCCTAGAGATAATTGGCGATTATGATTGGTGCTATAAAAATAAAATTGAATTGAAATTGAATTGAATAGATGAGCATTTTATTTCATACAGCAGGAAAGTGTGACGTGAGCGTAAGAGGTCAGTAAAGACACGTTTACACCTTGTAGTAGAATAAAGACATTTAAAGCCATTTGCTTGTGATCAGATCATAAAAAGAAATGTTAATATCAGGTGTGAAGAGGGCCAAGGGTGAAAGGCTTCTGGTTCACTTCAGGTCAGCAGGTGTTTGCAGACTGTCTCATTGTGCCACAGAATGCTTCATTTACATGCTGTGGAGATGCATGCACTCACAAATGACAGGGCAGTTTCCTTCAGCATCTATAAATGCCAACTAATTCATGATCAAATCAGCATGGTAATGAGAAAATACAGCAGTTTCCTCCTGCTTTACCATCACTTGTTTGTTATATCTGCATTTATACATAGCATGAAAATATATTGAAATATCTAAAGTTATGAACCTGATAGACATTTAGTAGCAATCTTAATGTCTTATGCAACAACTTAAGACTGCATGTCAGCTTAATTTATGTGATAATGATAAAAATGGAAGTGGGTGACTGTGTGAACTGTGCATCTGTCTTGCCACAGTCAGCTCGGTGCAGCCTACGTAAGCGCCACTACTGGAGCTGTGGTCACTGCTCTGGGACTCAAGTCTCTTGCCTCGGTAATGACTGTGTTTCATGCAAATAAACAGAAAATAATCCATTGCAGATGTTTTTTCTGCTGAATGTAGTTTAGTTTAATGTTTTCTTTTAATTGCTCCATCCTCCAGCGTCTCCCCCCAATTGTCAGCCGGTTTGTCCCCTTCGCTGCTGTAGCTGCTGCAAACTGTATTAACATCCCCTTTATGAGACAGAGGTAAGGCCTGGAACAAACACATGGGTATTTTAATGATCTTTTAGGCAATCATCCTCCACACAGCTCTGTTTAACGCCTCTTCCAGGGAGCTGAAATACGGTATACCTGTGACAGACGAGAATGGAAACCGGTTAGGAGAGTCTGCCAGTGCTGCTAAGCAGGCCATTGTGCAGGTGGTGGTGTCGAGGATCGGCATGGCAGTACCAGCCATGGGTAATGTAAACCTTATACTGCCTTGCTAAAAATACACTTAAAGATGAAATTCAAAAGGAAACAAACTATAAAATGTTTCTTTTTTTCTTGCCTTTTGTACAGCCATCCCCCCAGTTATAATGAATGCACTGGAAAAAAGAGCTTTCATGAAGGTAACTACATGCATGACTCATGCTCTTGTTGTTCAGTCAGTGCATTTACTGGTCTTCTGCTGTTTTGTGTGGCTGAAAAGTGCCCTTCCCACATTCCATGTGTTGCCCATACGTTGAATGCTTACATGTTTCTGTCCTCTGTCTAAACACAGAATGAAACGCTTGTACTTTAAACAACAGGGTCAGCATTCAAAAGTCAGACATATGCACAAATATCTTTACTCATATTCTGACAACCTGTAATGAAAAGGCTTACTAAGAGGGCTCAACCTATCATTCATTATTTAACATTTTAACAATTAGGAGTGGTTATTTTGTTTCAGGATCAAATATGCTTCTTTTTGTTCCTCTCTCTCCCTCTACCTTTAATGCAATGTTTGACAGTAGTCTGAGATGACATTAAACAATTGGAGAATTAAACAACACCTCATAAAGAAGGACAGGTTTATGTTTGCCCGACTGATTAATTTAACTTGTGCTTTCACTGAATTTGTTTCTTTGCAGCGATTTCCAATACTTAACGCTCCTGTGCAGGTGGGGCTTGTTGGCCTGTGGTAAGTATTTAATTCTACATCTCACAAATTTAGGGAGTTTCTGTATGCAGGTGTCTTTAGTATTTCCTTCGTTTTGTTGATTATTTCTTCCAGTTTTGTTCGTTTCCTAGATTATTTTGTTCAATTTTGTCCCTTTTATTTATTTTTGATCATGTTAATTTTTTTGTTCCTTGTTTCGTTTTGTTCAGTTATTTATTGTTATTCAGACTTTTGCCCATTTTGTTTATTATTTGTGCTCACTTTTTTGATATTCACATTGTTGATTGTTTTGCCATTTTTTTACTCTTTCACTGATCACACATCTTTAAGTATGTGCTGGTTTTCACAACATTTGATTATTTACTAGGACTAGGTGTTGCAATCTCAATTGATTCAGCACAGTACTTGCCTTAAGTTGGTTTGCATCATCTCAGTTGGCTTGTTTTGTTAATGACCATTTGATGACACTTCCTCCCATGTACCACATCTTCATTTCGGTACCATGGCTACAAAATAGGTCCATTATTAATTCTTATGCTATCTTTTACATTTAAAGACATTGTAATGCTGTGATATGTGGATTTATTTCAATCTAACATTGACATAATGGCAGTCTTTAGGGAGTTGGTCTAAGTTTGAGTCCCAAAGAGACATCCCTTTTGTCTTTTTTGTCTTGAACGGAAACAGGTTTTGAACCACGGGTTTGGTTGAATATCAAATGTAACCCATTTAAACAAATTAATTGAATCCTCACATATCCATAGACTGTGTAATTTAAAGTTGATCTTAAAATGCCACAGAGAGCCTTCATTCTACCATGTTCACATACTCCTGGTTTTCAGCTCTGCATTTGTTAGGCTGATTCAGGGTACTGCTTTAAATGCAAATGAGCTCCTGTTGAATACACCCTTTTTCTATATGCACCATGGACACCATAGCACATTATGCAGGATATCCGGTGGGTTTGCTGGTCTTGGGAGACAGACAAAGGGCAGTGATTTCCAGAATATCCACAAATCCAAATGACTTGTGTTCAGACTAGTTGGCCCCTTTTGCACCGACAAGGAACCAGCACGGTTCTGGTTCGCGAACCTAGTTTCACGTGTTTACACAAAAAAACTTGGTTCATAAGCTGGAACCTTCGTTCTCAGTTTCAACTAGAGAATAGTAGGTTCCTGAAGTGCGAACCATGACGAAATGAGTGGGTGTGTACATACAGTACCTGCACACACAGCACATTGTAAACAGAGCAGCATGGAGGAATCCACAAAACCACTGCAACGCTGTCAACATTCCAGTTGTCGGTCACGCAGCTTTACTCTTCAGCTTTTTGTTGTTAGAATAACATCCAAGCATTTTTTTGGATAACTCACACAATCTGCCATCATAGTACGGTTTACAGCCACACAAGGGGTACTCTTTACATCCAATAAACGCTCCAGACCACCCTTGCTCATTGTGCAGCGGTGATTAGAATAATTGATCTCAAAACTGGTGTAAATGCAGGCTGGTTCACTAAATGGCAACGAGGTTCCAGGGAACTTGAATGGCACCTGTTCACAAACCATGGTTCAAATGGGCTGTGTGCATTTTCTCTCCAATTGAGAATTTTGATACTTTAACATTATCTGAATTACCACTGTTTTTATTATTGGATTATTTTGAATGTAATTAAATAAAGTTCCTTCATTCAGTTATTTTTAGACACCCCCAGACCTGTTCTACAATGGGAATATCACAATGTATTTATGAAAATGTACTGTACCAGCTAGCTTATATAGTGACTTGATCATTGTGTTGTTTTCAGCTTGGTGTTTGCCACTCCTCTGTGCTGCGCCTTGTTCCCTCAGAAGAGGTAAATCCACACACACTTACATGCTAATCACTTGGGTGGTGTCATAGTTTTACATCGACCTATTGCAGTCATTTACAGATGTGGATAAAATTGTTGGTACCCCTCTGTAAATGACAGAAAAACCACACTGGTCACAAAATTCTACAAACCCACAAAATGGTCACAAGATTCTAAGATGGCGCTGCCAGAGTGGCTGCCTGTTGCAGCCTGTTGCTATGGAACTGTGCGACTAGGGGTGATACTTTTTGGACTGTCACGCTTTTTCTTGTTCTTTTCTGTGGACTTTTTGAGTCTGTGTCGGGGGACCCCTTCCGCCACAGTTCAGTTGTTTACACTCGGGACCAACTGCTAGCTCTTAGCCGCACCGGTCTCCACCATGCGGAGAAACCCGAGATTCCTATGGAGATACGGAGGAGAAGACGGCGGGGCTGCAGGGCCAGCATCAAGCGCCGGGAGAGGAAACAGAGATTCAAGCCATGTTTACCGTCCGTGATCATGGGGAATGTCCAGTTCCTCCACTCCACACTCATAAAAAAAAAACCCCACACACTCATTCATATTAACACTACACTCTGCACAGCACAACGGGGGAGGAGTAATCTCAATTTTAAAATTTTAAATGTATACCTGTTATTCTCTGCACTTTAACCATTACATTGTGTAAATAATCCCATTTGTAGATTTATCCCATGCAATTTGTACATAATCCAGTCTGAGTGCAATATTTCTCTCCCTTGATGCCTTTACTTTCATTCTGTGTGTGTATAATTGTGCTATTTTTATTACTTCTTATTATTTTAATCTTATTTTTAATGCTATTTCAAATCATGTACTTGCACGTGTGCTCTATTATTATATTATATTATATTTATTTTCTGTGTCAACACTGTAGCTGCTGTTACAAAGGAATTTCCCCAGTGTGGGATAAATAA
>JAQQAE010006805.1:0-16367 GCA_029823295.1 Pseudamia nigra
GGTCTAGAGGAAGACCAAAGAGGAGATTTATGGATGTGGTGAAGGAGGACATGAAGGTAGTTGGTGTGAGAGAAGGATAGGGTAAGATGGAGGCAGATGATTCGCTGTGGCGACCCCTGAAGGGAGCAGCCGAAAGGAGAAGAAGAAGAACAGATTGCCCTGAAACCTCTTTTCTCATAGTAGAAAACTCCTTTTTATGAAGATAGTTCACTTTATCTAGCAGGTCAGAAAGCATGCAAGCTTTTCTTCTGCTACTACTTTTTACTTCTTCATGTCAGTGTTTTTATGATGCACTGAAGTATATTCAGATCTTTTACTTCTGTAACCATGGAAAATATACCAGTGAAATTCAAATTTATGCAGTCAGAAGTTTAAGTAAACAAATGAACAGGCTGGAAAGTCAGTAACAGCAGTCCCTATGCAGTGTGTAGCTGTTTTTTTTTCCTTTTTAATTAGTTATAATGCTACAGTAATGCATATGTTGCATCTTATTGCCTTTGTTTAAGATTGGGCTCATTTTACCTATTTTATAGCCTGTTGGTGGTTTAATTTACAGCAGAGGCAACCCTAGAGTGGCCTGACCTAAACTCTCCCAGAAAATCACAGAAAGATGAGACCTAAAGTGGTGGGTAGAGTAAACAGAAACAATACTTAAGCAAAAGTATTCTGACTTTATATTTATAATGACTCAAGTAGAAGCACTCATTAAAATAAAAGCTTGGCTAAAAGAATAAAAAAGATACCTTTAAAGGGACTGACATAATGAATAACTTCACAATGTGGAATCTATCATAGCAGTACAGTATCCCAAATTTTTATTCCACAAATTTAAATCTTGACAAAAGTGTCACCTATGTAGTCACACACAGTAGCAAGAAACTCAGCTAATCAGCCAGTTTGTCAGTTGTTCATTCTGAGGCTACTGGCCAGTCACACACACACACACACACCCACCCCACACACACCTCCCCACACACGCATACACACACGTACACACACACGCATTCAGCCTGGAATTTGCAAAGCAGCCAGTCAAAGCAGCCACTCAGCCAATTAATCACCCAGGCAGTCACTCATCCACATGACTGATAATATAGTGGGACCATAGGGGAAATGGGGGAAAAACAGCTGACGAAAGGTTTTTAGTGAGAACCAATGTTTCTGTAGATGTGGAGTACTTTGCTCAGTTTAGCAGCACAATTGGAGGAAAAAGCAACAGGGCCAATGTGACTGTTTAAATAAATAAATGGATTAATTAATATTTAAATGCACATTAAGTCATTTTATATAACAGAGTTATAACAGCAATGAAGTTTTCAGTAGCTTTTATTTAATCTCAGAGTTTGATTTTTAATTTGAGTTTAGTTTTATGCATACATGTATTTTTAATTTTGACCCAGGTGACGTAGATAATTACAGACTCATTTCCAACCTCTTATTTCTAGCTAAAGTCCTTGGAAAAACTGTTGCAAAACAGCTACTGCAGCATTTACATCGAAATAATCTGTTTGAAGAATTTTAGTCAGGGTTTAGAGAACATCAAAGCACTGAAACTGCACTGGTGAAATTTACTATTAATAATCTTCAATTAGCTCCAGATCATAGACTAGTTTCACTTTTGGATCTTAGTCCCTGCATTCAACATCATCAACTACCTTCTAACTGCAGGTCCACCTTGGGAGCTCCTGATGCCACATTAGCAGAGGAGCTGAACATTTTCTTTGCCTGCTACAAAGTGGAAAAACCCAAGGCAACCACACCACACCTCACAGTCCACAGCAGCTTCATCCCCACAGCATGAGGTGAGGCGCACACTGCAGGCCGTGGACCTGAAGAAGGTGGCTGGACGGCGTGGCGTATCTGGGCGTGTATTGAAGGATCAGCTGACTGGAGTCTTCACAAGGATTTTCAATCAGTCCCTGGCCCAGTCCACCTGACTGAAGTCTTTCACCATTGTCCTCCATCCCAAGAAATATGACATATCCGACCTCAATGACTGCCGGCCAGTTGCTCTCACCCCAGTGGTGATGAAATGCTTTGAAAAGCTTGTCGAGGGTCACATCACATCTACTCCCAAAAAGCTTGGATCCACACCAGTTTGCATACAGGGCTAATAGATCCCCAGAGGACACCATAGCTACAGCCCTTCATGCTGCACTGCCCCACCTGGAGCAGCAGGGGAGCTATGTGCAGAAGCTCTTTGTGGACTTTAGCTCTGCGTTCAATACCATCCTTCCTCACAAACTGGTGAACAAACTGGAGGATCTGGGCATTCCACACCTCAGCTGCAGGTGGATCAACAGCTTCTTGACAAGCCAAACCAGAGGGTGACAGTGGGACATCAAATATGTACGGCCCTCAGCCTCAGCACCGGCTCCCCACAGGGCTGTGTGTTGAGACCCCTGCTGTACACTCTCTACATGCATGACTGCACCCCCGCTGATCACAACGTTATCACAGTGAAGTGGATGATACTATGGTGGTGGGGCTCATCTCTGGGGAGGATGAGTCTGCCTACAGAGACAGGGTTGAACATTAAGCAGCGTGGTACAATGAGAACAACCTGATCTTCAACACATCAAAGACCAAGAAGCTGGTGATCAACGACAGGAGGAGAAAAATTGACATCCCGCCACTCATCATCAGTGGGGAATGTGTGGAGAAGGTGTCGGACTTCCGCTTCGTGGGTGTCCACATCCAGGAGGGCCTGACCTGGAGTGTGAACAGGTCTACGGTGCTGAAAAAGGCCCAGCAGAGACTACACTTCCTGAGGGTGCTCAGGAAGAACAACATCACACAGAGACTGCTGGTGTCCTACTGGTGCTCCATAGAGAGCATGCTGACAGACTGTGTTTGGGTGTAGTTCACCAGCTGTACAGCAGCCCAGAGGAAAGCACTCCAGAGCGTCATTAACATGACCCAGAAGAGCATCGGTTGCCCCCTCCCCTCACTGGAAACCGTCACAGTGCTCGCTGTGTCAGAAGTGCGCAAAACATCATAAAGGACACATCTCACCCTGGACACTTCATGTCCCAACTGCTGCCATCAGTCAGATGATACAGGACTAAAAACAGTTTCTATCCAACAGCAATAACCACCTTCAATCCCATAAAAAACAATATCTAACACAACACATATATTCAATGATGAGATCGTGCAATGAACGACAGAATGAATGGCTGTGCATGTTGTTTTTGTATTATTACTGCACTGACTGTTCGCCATTTTTAAAATGTTGTTGTACGTTACATGTTACAATGACAATAAAGGACAATTCGATTCAATCGTATCATTCTGTTTCACAAATTAGAACACCCTATTGGGATTAAAGTTACCACTCTAACCTGGTTTAAGTCATACTTCACAGAAAGATTTCAATTTATACATATTAATGACTGAGCCTGTAGTTACCAAGCTTCTCTTCTGTGGAACCAAATCCTAGTCTGGGTCCCAGATGCAGACACACTCTGCACCTTTAAAACTTGGCTTAAAACTTTCCTTTTTGACAAAGCATATAGTTAGGGCTAGGTCAGGTGAGTCTTAACCCTTAGTTCTGCTGCATAGTCCTAGACTGTGATGCACCGAGCTTCTCTCTCTTTCTCTCTCCATCTCTCTCGCCAACTTTTTTTTCATCATTAAGGTAGTAAGGCAGATAGAAGGCTTTGATGTTTGCTGTGCTGGGCTTTGATTGACAGGCCTGTATGATAATTTTGCTACTACTATTTTAGTAAAACAAATTTTCCTGATAACTTTACAGCAGTTGTTAAGTAGTTTTACCAATACTGTAAAATTACTTTGTTAGATAATTCAGCCAGTATGCGGGTACTGTATTAACCTAACCGCTTGTGCTACTGTAGCGCCACCCTTTGTCCAAACATGGTCACTTCTGGTATTTGGTGCCATCATGCCTCTAAAATGTTAACAAGGAATTGCCAAACTGATTGACCTCAAAATACCAGAAACCAATGGGTGATGTCACTGTTTCTCTGTCCACTAATGTATACAGTCAAACAGAGGTCACCCCAGTGGCTATTAGTGGTATTACAACGTATGTTATTTTCACACAGGTCTCATTGCAGAGGCCCACTCCTTACCCACTAGGTAACACCCACAGAGCAACACAAGAGGGAAAATAAAAACAAATTCAGTTTTACCCATTTAAGTTTACTGTTATTGTTGATTCTACATACATTTTTTTACAGCACTAGTTTTACTTTTTGTTCTAGTTTGAACTATAATATTATGATGATTATTTGTTTGATACTGTATGTTTCCTTAATTTGTTTAACTGTTAATAATTATTGTAAGTTATATAATTCTGGTTAAAAAATAAAAGAAAAGAGAAAAACTCCTCCCTTAGTGACACATGGAGTTCATATATACACAGTATATCTTCCTGTCATTTGGTCATTGGTCCTTTTTTGTAATCGGCTGAGTACAATCTGTCAGGGTCATGTGCAAATGTCAGCCTGTCCACAGGGGCACTACTTAAATGTTAAGGACATTAAACGTCCTAGAACCAATAAGTCCTGTCAAGCAGAGGCAGATGTCCATTCACAGCACTGAAGGGAAAGGCCCTGACTGCCTTATTGTACACAACATGACGTCAACAAGACCCTGAAGCATTTGCCCATGATGTGCCTCATAAGTGTATTGTGTAAGTGCCAGTCCAAGGAAGGATACATCCATATTCAGCCTCTGTCCAGTTAAATAAAGCACACACCATCCTGCAGAGAGGAAACTTTTTGGGAAGTGACAAGGGGGATTATTAGTGTGATGGAAAGGTTCACTATGATGTAAACCATATGATGACTCTCATGTTGATGAGGTCAACTTCCTCTCGGCTAAATGAGAACAGATTCTGGCTGCATTTCCATTTTCAAACTATCTTTACTGCTATTGGGCAGGGAGTGTTTTACACGTTCAAACTGAGTGCAATAAAAGGATCAACAGCTGTACTTTTCCTTTGTTAAAAAGAGTATATTGGTTTTTAGCACAAAAATCAGTAATTAATAGTAAATGTCAGATATTTGATCAGACAGGACATGTAGACTCTGTACCTACAACTAAGACATGCACGAAAGACAACTTAATGCTCAACAATGCTTTAAATTAAACAAAAAATAGAAGGTCTGTAAACAAAATTTGCATTCATGCAATGTATTTTTTTAGCATGAACATGAAAGACTGGGTTTTCTGTATGCTGCAGTAAATTATCTGTCAGCATCCATCAAGCACATAACGTAGCCTGGTTTGGGATGTGTTTGCATGAAGATAGAATGTAAGGTGATGTTTAGCAGACAAGATGAAATGTTTAGTACATTACTTCACACAAAGAGATTCACAAGTGTCATATTCCCCGTATTTGAAGCAGCTGATGACAAAACAAGGTTGTGTTGCACCAAACCTTCTCATATTATACAACACAGGGAACAGAAATAAACAATACATTTTTGCAGTGCTGTTTTTATGGTGGTTTCTCTGACTCCACGGTTCAGGTTTCATCAATCATACAGAACACATGAAGCATGTACATAAAGTACACAAGGGGCTCTTGGTTGCAGGAGGAGTATGAGAACACAGACGGACAGACTAAGATGAGAGTGGTAATCTTTTTTTTTTGTCTCTAGGGACAAAGTACAAACTGTCAGTGCATGTTTGTTTCCAGCTGGACTGCAGAGTTATGTCACTTCTTGAGGAAGCGATTCATTCAGAACCAGCCATGTTGAACAGTAATCCAGTTCACATGCATTATTGTTTAGTTCTTTGGTTTCGAAGTAAACAAGTCAAATTCGTCTGCTTCCTCTATTGTCTCCGCAGTGTTGTTAAGATCTTGATTCTGCTGTAATTGCCTTGAATTTTCTGCCTTTGAAGCTTCTTTTTTTCAAACAGAATGGGTAGGATACATTAACCACGCTGTAACACTCAACAAGAACACTGGTGTAGTGTTTCACATCAACTGTTCTGGACACATGACTCATCATTGTTATTGTGTATGTCCATTGTGTAACACTGAGCCATGTGCTTTGTGCTGTTGGAACATTGCTTTTTGGCCGCACTAACAGGATAAATGTTTGTCTTTCTGGTTCTTCATGAGTTAAATCCAGATTAGGCTTTTCTTAACTGTTTTTGGCAACAATCTGGCATGTGTGCGCTCATTTTTTTCACAAAATAAATACTGCAGTGGAGATCAAGTCAAGGATCATCATATCATGAATTAATAACAAATAATGTGAAAGAAGAAAAGCCTCTGTCTTGTTATGTTGAGGCTCTGATGACACGTTCTTGAGTCTTTGTTAGCAATACTTGCAGTTATGTTGCAAATTACATGATATTTATTTGAAGGTCCCTTTCTGTGAAAAACATATTTATTACCTTTACCAAGCAGGTCACGTTTTTGCTGATGTCAACTTATTTATTCATCTGTTTGCTTGTTTGCTCAAAACATATCTAGAAATGTTAGGAACAGATTTGGACAAAATTTTCAGGAAAGGTCAGGAATGGCACAAGGACCAATCAATTAGATTCTAAGAGTGATCTGGATTATCATCTAGATCCAGAAGATTTTTAAGGGATTCTTCATCATTGTGAGATAGGGCCAAAATCATCATTTTCCATTGTGATGCCACAAATAACACCAAGAAAATTTAAATATCATTGGATAAGATCATAATAGATTCTATCAAACCACAAAGTTTAATTCAGATATGGAAAATATACTTGATATTGTGATCCAGAATGCCTAAACTTACAGAGGTTGAGGAAAAATAGCTATTGTAAGGTAACAAGCAAAGCTATAGACATGAAACTCACACCAAATTGTAATAGAAAGTCTGCTGATTTAATAATGTGTCCTCAGATTTGACATATCTTCAACATTTACAGAGCTAGATCCAGAAAAAAGCTTCCATTTTGGAAATATTATTTTTGACCTAATAATGATATGTATGTGATTCCAAATGCTAATGGTAGGTTTTCATGGTCAAATAATCCAATAATGAGGGTCAAATAAATATAAGAATATTTCTCTTGGGTGTAATAACATTATGGAGGAAATGAGCACAGGCTTAAATGATAATGATATGTTTTCACTATGAAGAGAAACTGAGCTAGAAAGGTCTGTGCTCTCTACGTACTTTCTAGTTAGGTGTTGTGGTTTATATAAAATCTGAGTTGTAAAATAACAGCTGCTATTGCCAATCCTGGGAATCTGCTCAACAAAATGGGCAACAAAAAACAAGCTATTTTGAATTTTTGCAACTTGTGACATCGTAGATTGCACCATTTACAATCAAGCTAGAATACATTCACCCTCACCCCATGAGTAAATCGGAATCTGAAATGTACATTTAAGTTTTAATCCGACCAATCACAGTAAAGCTAGTATTAGTCCCACCCCAAAAGCCAACTGCCAACATTCCTGACTGCAAAATAATGTAAATTATTTTATGTTTACAGTAGTAGCCTTGTCTCACGGTACGTTGTAGTTGTACTTGGAAATCAGAATTTCTGAGCTCTTAGCCAGAAATTTCAGTTCAGACTCGAAATACAGGGGTGACCTCACCAGTTCAATACGGCTGCCAATCAAACAAATTCACTGACTAGTGCTACTTTCTGTTGTATTTGTTTCACATTCCATCAATCTTACACATACGAGTGTTCATTTTTTATCCACTGACATGTTACTGCACTGTTTATATGTGCAGAATACTACTTTGTAGTGTTGTGAAGAGGGGTTCAGTAGGTAGAGCAGGTTGCCGAGGAACCAGAGGGTTAGTGGTTCAATCCCCAGCTTCTCATGTCCACAGGCCAAAGTGTCCTTGAGCAAAACACTGAACCCCACATTGCTCCCAGCGAGTGTCATTGGTGAATGAATGTGTGTGTGGTTGGGTGAATGGAAAGCAGTGTAAAGCGCTTTGAGTGCTGTAGGGTAGAAAGGTGCTATACAAGTGCAACACCATTTACCATTTGTGATCAAGTAAAGTGCACATTTGTTCTGAAGTTATCTATACCCAGACAAAGTTTCCTACTGTATCAGCACCCAGGTTTTTCCTGACTTTGCAGCTAGGACGTTTTCACCCATCCAAGCTCCGACCTCCGAGTTCTGAAGTAAATGAAATGCACTCTGACAATATGATCCAAGATCACCTTGAGAAAGACCTGCAGTTCAGCAAGTCAAAACATTGTCTAATAGAAAGTGGGGTTTTATGACACCTTGCAGTGAGAGGCCCTCGGAAATCCAAGGAAACATCAAATCAACACACTGTAATTCATCAACATCCTCCAGAAGTCTTTAATAAACACATAAAGGCAGTAGAGGTATAAATTTTGTTATTAATATATTAGACCTTTAAGCTCTTTTTGTAGTATCCAGTGCAACTGTCAGGAGTTAATATGACTTATACACCAGCAGGGCTGTGTTTAAAGCAAAGATTTAGGTTTCAATCATTTCATGCCGTAAACCAACATCCAAGGCCAAACAAACAGGCACAGTATTGGAGCTTATCCGGTGCTGAGGCTGTATGACCTGCTGATCGCATTTGCAAGTTGCTGAATATGTTGCTGTTGGCAGTGTGGAGAGGATGGTTTGCATACAGCTCTGAGGTCCACCAGAAGAGGATAAACATATTTATTCAGCCATTCCTCACCTTTGGCTTCAAGAAAATGCTGATTCCTGAGTAGGGAAATGGTTGTTTCGCTGGTTTGTGGAGCTGCATAATTGTGCCCGTTGAGGCGTCTGCCGCTCCCACACCATCAATAGACAATACAAGACAAGAACAGATGCAGCCTCCACAATACAATAGGCTCTGACAACATAGAATTACAGCTTTTGCAGCTGAAATGTGGCTTTTTATTCCTGTGCTTCTGGGATTGCAACTAAAGGGTGGGACATATCGTGAATAAATGCATTGATTCCCATGTAGAGATAGAGGAAAGAGCTTTCCCAGGATCTGTATGAGAGAAATAAACAGTTAAACAGTTAAAGGAGCTCAGCGAAAAATCTATGACTGAGAGACACTGCATTGGAGCTGATTCATCTATAGACATATGATGCATCAGTCGTTGGACTCTCCAAAAGCCACAGAGCCTCCGAGGAGCTTATATCATAGTGTGTCGAGCTGTGTGTTCATGCATGTGGGCCTATGCTGCGCTCAATGAACAGCTGTGAGGCAGGCTGCAGGTGAAAGATGAGTCAAGTCCTAGGGGGAGACATCAATCATTGATGAACTGACACATCTGAGAGAGACAGAAGGAGAGCAGACAACAAACACAATCTTACTCTTTTGAGTTCTGACCCTGTTTAGAAGGAGCAGAGTCACTGCTGTCCACGCCAGCCAAGACCGTTGCTGCACATACGACTCCATTCAGCCCAGAGGGAGAAAAACGAATGTGACGCATCATATGACCAGGGCTCTGACAATAAACATAGCGATTTATCTGAAGGGCTTGTCATATCCTGTAGTTTAGCGTCAGTTTCAGAATTATGTCATGATTGTAGATCCCTTTATGGTGTTAAAGAGTAAAAACACAACACTTTAAAAGCCTCCTCAAGTACACACAAGAGTTAACGCTGCACTTTAACCTGAAAATGTCAGTGAGAGCTTTTCAGTCAACACCTGTTAAATCATCAAGAACATGCCTTCACTGATGACAAGGTAAATGCGTGAGAAGATAGCAAACAGTAGAAAAATAATTTAAAACAATTAAACCCAAGATTTAGAGATAGAACTGTGTTGAATGAATGGACGAATGAATGAATGCACGAATCAGTCAATCAAACCTTTTTAATACATATTTTAACAATTTTACATATTTGTTATTTTTTAGGAACTGAAGTAGGAAAAAGCTGCAGTCAGAGGCTTATTGTTGCTTATCCTTTTCCCATCCATTGAATCTCCCAGGATTCCTAATCAATCAAATACAGAATACATACAACTTAATTCACATTTCAGTACCACCAATTTCAAATAAGTTTACATTATAATCCTCAAGTGTTTTAAATATCAAGGCTTTGTTAAAACTCCACAGAGAGCTACATCGTTTCACCTCATCACTAATTTGTTCTGTAGTTTGATGCCCAAAACAGTAACATATCTCCGTTTTACATTTGTTCTCACACTACATGTTTAAAAAAAAACCCAACCCTCTTATATAATAATTACTTGCTCTTAAAATAAAAAAAAAACTTTTGAAAACAGACAGGAAGGCTTTTCTTTTTTAACTTGAAAAATTGTTTCCAGTGTTTTTAAATATACAAGATCCAGACATTGTAAGTCGCCTGAACGTATAGATAATGGATAAGTAGATTCATAATAGCAAGCTTTATTCTAATGACTCTTATTTGAAACTTAATTATAGATTGTATGTTTGTTTTCTATACATTTCCCCAAATGAGCACTACAGTACATTATATGCAAATAATTTCCTAGTTTTGTAAAGAATAGACATAGAGTTGGACAATTTTCTTCTAATGCATCATGTTTTAATGAACATTATTAAATATTCCAAGTGTTTGCAGCAGAGACAGTCTGAGCAGATTTCCCAAAGTTTTCCAAGTGAATTGGGATATCAACTACTGAGCCTCTTTATAGTGTTAAGTAATGACTAGAGGACCAGGTGTGAAGAGATAGAAGTGATGTATGATTGTATTATGAATAAATAAATACTATCATCATCATATTACTGTTAATGATGCACATGCCTTTGTGACCTATGGGCCACGTCTGACCACGTTCTCATTCTATCCAACTTCATAAATAACTTTGTCTGTGGTGATTTTACTGTTTTACTTTACACCTGCTGTTTCTCATTCTTTAAGGCTGCACGGAGTTTTTACTGCTTATTTGTATAAATCCATAGTCTTATTATTGCAAGTCCACCTGGTGTCACCTTTATTTTTGCTTTATTTTAAGAAGACAGGTTGATAGTGTGAATGATGCGAGGTTTTTTCTGACTGCAGGATAATGTAACAATGATTTCATGTATAAAACATTGCAAATGACAAATCTGTCTGTCTCTTCTGAACTGAGGGTCCTAATAAAAAATCCACAGAAATCTCTTTTCGATAAATACACACATAATCTAACACAAACAACACAAGCATAAGTGTTACAGTGTCAGAACCTTTATGTCCAAAAATGTTTGCAATTACGCTTTTGTTTATTTATTTTAATAAAGATCTTTTCTGCTCTTGTCTCAGCGTCATTAAAAGAGTTTTAGATTATAGAAGAATTTAAATAATGAATAAAAACAACATTTAAGCTTCAAAAAGTGTTTGTTTATATGTAATCAAACACTTGAAGTTATTCCATGGTTGACAATGTGACCCTTTGTGATTTGTGGAAAAACACATATGGGGCGATTTATGACAGAGTTCAGTCATAGGCATGAAACAGCTGGAACAGCTCAGCTGTAAGTGTGGGTGACACAAGTACAGTGCAGAGTCTGTGTGAGTAATGATTAGTATCAGTTGTGTAAAAAGCCGCAGGGGAAACCTGGAGACTGACTAAATGAACACTGCATACAGGTGTATCACATTAGAAAAGTGAAAAATTCTGAAAAGCTAGAAAGCACCCAGAGAGTCCCCAATATGGCCATTTCCAGTATGGAATATTACCAGGATCATTTTTACGTTATTTGTGGATTGCTAGCAAAAATGCTGAAAATGGCCTTTTCTCGCAATCCTGTAACATACCTGAATTCTAATCTATGCTATTTCATCAAAATCTGTTCATTAGTTATGTTAACATTCTGTTTCACCAGTAACCTGCCCGCAAATGTCAGTGTTTTTATTTAATTTCCACATTATTTTGCTATTGTCACTGTATGTTCTTTTTGGTATTTCTATTAAAAACGAGGTCATGCATTTTTTTCACTTAGAGTTTAGCACGTCCGACCTCAGCAATGCAACATCACCGTGAAGTAGCAGTAAAAGCCCTTCACTGCCCACGATAAAGACAAAAAGATGGCGACACAGACACATTATACATCATCATTAATGGACACAATTGGTCTTTGAGTTTCAGAGTGACTCAGTGAAGCAGGATGTGCATCCTCATCCTCTGACATGATCCACGATCGATAACATTTAACTGATGGGACCTCACTGATACATAAAAGCATTTGTGAAACTCACTCGGAATTGCCTCAGTGACATATGAGTCAGTGAGCAGTGTCACACGTTAATGACTTGTAATGAATGTGCATTTTGCTGATGTGACACAAATGTTTCCTGTTTTGTCTCAGGGGGAATTTAATTTCAGGTCACACTGACTCGGCAACATTTCTGGAACTAATTCATTAATGTCAAAATAAAATAACACAAAATTGAACATAGTGTTTGGCAAAATAAAAACATGAGGGTGGTAATTGTGGTTTAGATGCTTGTTTCTCAGTTTACAGCTGAATGACTGTTGATAATATAGACAAGTTTGCACAGTACTTTTTATTGCACTACTCAGTTTTATTCCTTGATTATTTTAGTTTTAAATATGATAAGAATATAAGAATAGATGTCCTTGTGGTCACAGCACCCTTGACCTTTGATCTTCAAGAATCTTTTCAGTTCATCTTTGAGTACAAGCGAATGTTTGTGCCAAATTTTGAGACTTTGCGGTAACCTTTCCTGAGATATCACATTTAAGCCTCAAAAACCAAGATGTCTGTTAATGGCATCCTCAAAAAGTTATTTTTTTCTAAAATCATTGGCAAATTCATTGTTTTTGAACAATGCAAATGAATAATTGGTGCTTTTGACTGAAATCTTTGATTTAGGTCTTTAAGGGTTAAACATAAGGGGGACAGTAATGGACAGCGTTTTACAGCGGTAGTGACATCTACAAATTTAGATATTTTACAGTGAATTTTCCTAAGTTTAGGGGAAAAAAAACATTTTTGTCTGGAAAGAGTCTGGGAAACTAAGAAATGGCCCACTGAATGAGGTGCTGTAAAATCCTCTTTGAATTCAGAATAAAAAGGAACATGATAATTTATGGATACATGTATACAGGTGGGTGGGTTTCCCCCAGTCAGACTGTCTAGATCAGATGAAGGCAGCAGCTGTGAAACCGCTCACCTCCAGCTACAAAGCACTCTTTAAAGAAACAGGAGAAACCCCGACCAGGTGCAGTTTACATCGTTCCATTGACCAAATCACACGGTTTGTATCAAAGCTTTGCGCAGGAGCTACATCCACACCAACAACTTTGTGAACTTTGTTTTCTCCTCAGTCGACACAAATGCATGCACGTACACGCTGCTTTTGACTTTTGATGAGGTGTTTGTATTTTCCACAGGTTTAACTTGGTAAACTTGGAAAATCTGTGGATCTTTACTTTAAAAAACAGCTTTCATTGTGATCATTTATCAACCCAAAGCCCTAGACACACGATTTTTGTTTATGTGTTTTGCAGTATTAATAAATAAGGAATTTGCCAGTGAGAGTCTTTGAGACTCTGTACTGACTATGTACCACTCAGTACGGTTCCATAATGTCTCATATTGCTATTTTTTAAAAGTGCATTTTCGTGATTTGAAAAGGGCTGATTGCTTCTATGATCAGATTGTAATTGGATTTGAGGGTGAAAATGTCATATACTGTACCCCTGATTTATTGACTATGCTGATTCCAAATATGCTATGCCCTACAAGGAAAAAGGTCAAGATCACCGGGATTTGCCATCTCACGGCTTCTTGTTGCATTATAAATTGAAAAATTATCAATAAAGTTGGGCTTTTTCGAGAAGAAAATACTAAAAATGTCTCCTTAATGTCGCCTTATTTTCAGCTATTGATTATCCCCTGCCCTCAATTACCCTAAGGGACAAATAAAGTTCTCTGAATTGAATTGAATCGAATTGAATTGAAGTTAGAGAGTGTAATTGAGACCTCCATTTGTATGTACATGTGTCTGTCCAAACTTTTGGCTCTGTGTCTACAAAGACCTTGGACATAAATTATCTAAACCTGGCACAACTTGGCCTATGTAAGGGGAAGGTTACCATGGCAAACACCACCTAATTTGCACAAAGTCATTCAGTAATTAATTAGAAAATTACAAAAAAAGTATTCTGACCTATAGTACCAAACATGCTATAGCTAGAGCTAATACATTTGAATATGTGATAGCTTAGATTCCGGAACATGTGCCGCGCTTCAAATGACCTTGACCTTGATTTTGATCAGTAGGGTCTGAAATGATTGCACTTTGCCCTACATGCATTTTTAATTGTGTAGTGAGGTTAAAATGTCACACATACTAAAATAGAGTAATAGACTAAAAAGTTCACGGTCAATTTCAAGGTCATACGTATATATGTCCATCCAAACAGTTGGCTCTGTATCACCAAAGCCCCTGGACCCAAAATAATCATGGCTAATTAGGTTAGGGAGAAGGGTTACTATGGCAACCACCACCTAATTTGTATATTAATTAGGTAACAGCATCAATTATTCAAAATACCTACTTTGGCCTATAGTATAACTGATATAGTTAGTAGCAACAATTTTTAATGTGATAGATGAGAGTCCTCATCAAATGACTTTGACCTTGAAGGTCTGTGGGGTCTGAAATTATTCCACTTTGACCTACTTCCATAACTACATATGTAATGAGGTTGAAAATGTCATGCACTTCTGGGTCATTAATTATGCTAATTCCAAATATACTGTCACCTGCAAGGAAAGAGGTCAAGGTCATGGTCAATTTCAAAACTGGGTGGTGATTTGCCATTTCACAGCTTCTTGTTTTTAACTATAAATATTAGTATCACTTTCCAGTGCATTTATTATACAAACACATTTTCTGCATTGCCTCCTCCATTAATCCTACTTGCTAGTTTTATTAACTTGTTTTCCTCTGCTGCAGTGAAACAGATTTTTCCGTAAGAGAGCAAGTCTTGTGGACCATTGTGTTCGCTGTAAAACAACTGATAACAGCCTCCAGGTTCTGCACGGGTGAAAAAAAAGGTAGCAGGAGAACAATGAGGCATTAAGTGGTCTTGGTTACATGCTGATAAAAATCTGGGTTTTCAAGGAAACTCAAAAGGTCAGAGCCAACAGCAGTCAATGCGGAAATCCTTCACAGACACATGATGGAGAAAAGAAAACTGCATTAGCTGAAACCAGGTCAGTGTGACTTAAAGAGAATGATTCAATTAGAACTTAGTGAATATTCCTTTTTTTTCCTTAAATGGAGAGAAAAGCTTTTATGCTTCAACTGGACATTAAAGAAAAGAAGTTTTCACCACTAAACCTCACAAGTAAGTTTGGCATCTCTCTGAAAACCAAATGTCACCAACCATTCATCATGGGTTGCCATGGTACTGTAGTTCATTCTTTTCACTGCAAATCAATCCACATATTTTGAGGTACTTGAAATGTGGTAATAAGACATATAGTAATGAAGACTGGAGTGTTGTGTTGTTTTGGCAAAAAGACTCACAAAAAAAGGTCAAAAACAAAAAGGACCAAAATGACCAAAAAATTGATGAAAACAAATGAACAAAATGAACAAAAAAAATCCAAATAATACAATACGGTAGTTAAACAAAAATGACAAAATTGTCAAAAGCATGAACTCAAAGTGGACAAAAAAGCCACAAAATGAAAATTATTAGCCCGCCATAAAAATGAGATTCTTTTTTAAAAAGTTCCCCATGCTTCTCTCTCCAGTTCCGGATACTTGGAAACACTCTGATTTACATATCCTTTTCCTGCATTCTATCCATCAACAATCCTTCTTCTCAGATCTAAACTCTTTTCTTTTGTATTTGCTTTGATAAGTGAAGCCTCTCATCCTTTTTTGAAGTGGATGTTGGGCAAATGTTCAGTTTTACTTCAGCTCACACACTTAGACCATTACACATTGAAAGACTGGTGCCTTGTGCTAGGCTTTAATAAAAAGGTCAGTTCTTTTCATTTGTCTGTTGTCTGTCCACTAATCCCAACCGGTTGAAGCAGATGACCACCTCCCCACGGCGGTTGGTTCTTCTGGAGGTTTTTCTCTTCCATTAAAGGAAGTTTTTCCTCCCTCCTGTCGACCCTCGGCTTGCTGTTGGAGGTTCTGTAGGGTTTTTTCTCTGTATAGTTTTGAGGTTTCAGCCTTGAATTTTGAAGCACCTAGAAATAATCTTGGATTATGATTGGCATTATACAAATACAATTGAACTGAATTGAATTGAATTCTTCTGGGGGGATTTAATATTGAGCCTGGTCATTTTTGTTTTACTGAAATGTATTGTATTTTTGTTTGCAGATAAAAATAGCTGTTTCTAAAAGAAAGTAGCATACTTTGAAATGACACTCTTTTAAAGCAAAAAATATGTGGAAAAAACATTCTTAGGGGGCTGAACATTTTTATCTCAACT
>JAQQAE010006806.1:0-16366 GCA_029823295.1 Pseudamia nigra
GTCTGAGAATAGTGTATAAAGTGTGTGGTGAGGGGTTTTACAGCCTTTAAAACAAATACGGTGGTGCCCTGGTTAACGAATTCAATCCGTTCCTGCGTCACGTTCGTTGTGTGAATCATGCATTAGCCGGAGCGAGTTTTTCCATAGGAATCTACTTGGTGGATTTTGCTTATCGCGGGTTATTTTTAGAACGTAACCCCCGTGATAAACGAGGGACCACTGTATACATAAATACTACCAGTCAAAAGTTTGGGGCCACCCCAGATATTTTAATATATATGTCAACAGACTCAACTGAGGTATTTAAGAGTTTGCAAACTGCTTGGAGTACATTGCCAAGCACACACTTTAACTCATTATTGCATATGATGCCCAGAATTTGTTCAGCAGCAATTAAAGCAAAAGGAGGATATTTTGATGAAGGCAAAGTTTAGCTTTAGTTTGACTAAATTAATTATTTATAAGATTTAACAAGTACTTATATTATTGCTGTGTTTGCATGAAAAAATGGCAAGTTTATCTGGGGATATATATATATATATATATCTGAGAGGTAAATCTACAGCTACAGATGAATAGTATGTCAAACTGTCTCTATGTACACAACACATTTAAATGCCAGCATCTTGATTCCTTCCTGACATAGTGCAGTAATTTCAGAAGGAGCTCTTTTTAACAAAGACCATAAGGTTGGAGTTCGACAGTAGCATTGGGGTTGAAGAAATACAGCATATTCATGCTAAGCTTGTTTCCTGCCATTTCTCCTCCAACCTGTGTTACAGTAAATAAAGACAGAAAAAGCCTGTAAATGCACTACTCAGCCTCCCAAAAGCCTGTATTTAGCAAAGAAAACAGGCAACAGCTTTCCATTTGATAATTACTGCAGTGATTATAAGTTATTTAACCCTAACTGATCTGATGAGGAACTTCTTATATCTTCTTTATCCATCAAAGGACTTTTTTCTTCCCTGATGCCATCGACATATTCTAAGATGGCAGTGACAATACCAGGTTTCATGCTGCTCAAATAGTGACAGAGCGATTGAGGGAACATAAGGCATCATTTCCCCTCATGGATTGGCCTCCACATAGTTCTGACTTTAACCCCATTGAGAATCTTTGGGATGTATTGGAGAAGACAGGATGCAGCACGCTTACATCAGTACAAAATCTTGAGAGCAAAATCAATGCAACTCTGGATAGATTTCTGGATAGAAATAAATGTGGTAACATCTCAAAAGCTTATTGAAATGATGTCGTAGTTAATCAAAGCTAATGGAGGTCCAACTAAATATTGGCTGGGCAGAGTAGTTAAACAAGCAAAATGTCAAGCTATTGTTTTCACCACTAACCTCTCTGTAGTGACTCAAAAGGCCTCTTAGTTGCACCTGTAGTGACTGTTTTGATGCATAATATTAAAACTAACTACAAATTAAATCCACTTGACCAGTATGTTGAATCTCATTCTCATAAGCATGTGCACACTTGTTATTTTCCACTTTAATAAGGAAACAATAGAACAAACGAAAAGCAAACCTTCAAGGTGGAAAAACTGCCACAAAGTGCAACATGAACAAATAATAAAGAGCTCTTACTCTGTCTCAATCTAGCTGCCTTACAGAAAGAAGAGGCTGGCTGTAATGTAAAAACCAATCTGAAGATGACAGGATGATACTGACGTGAAGGCGATGGTGAAGTGGAACCTCTGCCTCAGGCCTCTGAAGGTGACAAATGACTGTCCGGGGAAGCTGCGGGTGGTCATCTCACAGTAGGGCTTCTCGTACTCCCCCGGTGGGCACTTGCACATGAAACCCCCAGCGAGCCGGTTGATACACTCACCACCGTTCTTACAAACACCGGGTACACACCTTCCTGAGGATGCGTTGAGTTCACAATGCTCACCTGTAAGAAAAGAGAAGACTATGCTGACTCTGTATAAATCATCCCATCATTTTACTGTACGCTTTGTTTGATGCGTGTTGTGAACACCAAACTCCACGTCATCCACATGGAATTCAGCTGTTTCAACAAGACTTCTTTGATTTTCAGTCATGCAGACCTCTGTGAGTAACTTCTGTCTCTTTTGGAGGTCAAGGCAGAACATAAGACCACTAAGAGAACCTGTAAAAGCAGCTTCCAAAACCTCTGTCTTCATGTAAACACTAAAAACAAAGACAAACCATGTTTACTGTCATTTCTGGGGAGTGCAGATTGTAGCCACCAGCTAGTTTGTCTATATTTGGAGAGAAAAGAGAAGACTGGAGATAAAGATGAGCAAAGGGGAAGAGAAGGCAAGATAGAAGCAACACAGGAAAGGTCAGTGGTAAAGGTGAACTTTTACTTCTCTATGGCTGAATAAATTATTAAAAACCATATGGTATTCAGAAAATCTCTGATCAGCTACCGGTAATCAGTTCTGGGAAAATCTTTGCATGCTCACTTTTTCTACTTCACTTACGGTACTCCAAACACCTGATAATTCCATCTAAAAATCTAAAAATACACAGGCTGCATTCTCACTGATTCAAGTTGCTGTTCACTTAATTGACAAAATTAACAAAAATGCATAAAATGGTGAAGGAAATTTAACACATCATAAAACGAAAATAACAAAATATCTAAAAATTTAAAAAAATAATGAAGGCAAATGTACATAACACAGGAAAAATAATCAAGAAAATTATCAAATCTGGCCAAAGTAATCTGTAAATTTAACAAAACTGAACAAAAAAAAAAAAAAACAGAATAATAAAGAACATGAACAAAAAAATCCACAAAAGGAACAAATATTGGTGAAAAAGAAGGAAATTATGAAAAAATCATCAATTTTCTTTTAAAAGTAATCAAGACAATGAATGAAATGTTCTCAAAATGAACAAAGTGATAAAAAAAATGTCCACAAATTTAACAAAAACTAACGACATTAACAAAATATAAAGAAATTGATGTTCCAGTTAAAAAAAGGCTCCACCACACATGTTTCTAAGTTTGGGAAAATCAATTTGAGACCAATCAACTAATCAATTCATTGAGAAAAATGACAGATTCAGTCATTGTTAGTCAAGTGCGTGCTGGACAAAGTCTTTCCTTCTGCATTACATTTAATATTGTAGTTATTGCATCATCCCATCGTGTTTATGTTTCTCAGTGCGGTGCCTCACCACACAAAATAAAATTACTTCTTAATGGCCATGTGGTTCTAGTTTTGTCTAAAATCTGATCACTGGACCCTGTTTCCGCTGCTCATTTAAATTCCTGCACTGAGGCCTGTTTTCTGACTGTAATATCATTTCTGATAGGCTTCAGTGTGCCTCCACCCAGGACACACAGAGACCCCCAACACCACCGCTGGAACCAGGTAATGGCCCTTCTCTCCTCAACATAATCCTGTTTTCCAAGGGGGAATTATCAGGATCTGTTTCCCTGTAATGTAGGAAACCTAAGGAGGAAAGAGTGGCCCCCGCTGTCAACGGCACCATAATGGTTCCTGATGGGCTCTGACTATCTGGAGTTGAACTGTGACCTTCAAAGGGGAGACATCGAGATGTAGGTAAGAGACATCAGCCGGGCGAGTGGGAGCAGGAGGCGAGACAGGGTGGGTGAGTGACAGAAGCAGCTATAATCAGGTAATTACATCAGGCAGATAGAGGAAGAGGAGAGGAGGGCCGAGTGTTGCGGAGGAAGATGAAGGCTGTCAGGCTCTATTAGGGACAGACAGAGGAGCGGAGACAGTCGGTCAGGTATCAGGTGGACACAGGGGGAAGTATGAGAGGAAGATGAGTGGCATCGGGAAATATTTTGGAAAGTGATTTCTATGGGAATGAGGAAAGCTTCAGAGTCTTCCCAGCGCTTGGCTATAATAGTTGCACCTTACTTTACAGCAGTACAGTCAATAATGATCAACAAAGCAATAATGATCTTTAATACAAAATGAGGAGTGATGAGTAGTTATTGTGATAATCATTTTTCTCTCTTTTTTTGTTTCAGGTTTTTACGGTCCCGAATATATTACCACTTACATTCACACCTGTGTGCTTTTATGTGTCTATTAAAGACTTCTGTAAAGGTGTTGACAAAATAAAGTGTGTTGATTTGACTTTTTCTCTTTAACTCTACCACACATGCTATGACTTTACTCAAAAGGGTTGGACCCGCCCACTTTTAGTCAGAAAACACAGATCGGTGGAACAGCGGGTCATTCCCAAGGTGACCTGGGATCAGATTCTGACACAAGTCTGCTATAAACAAACAGTAAAGACATTTTCATGGAAAAATTTCTGGATTTTTTTTAACCTTCATTTAACCAGGCAAGTCATTAAGAGCACATTCGTAAATACAATGGTGGCCTGGTAAAAAGCGGAACCTCCTGGGAGAAGGGGAGGAGTTAAAATAGAAAAGAATGAAATGCAGAACACAGTAAAAAGAATTTCAGTATATTCACTACTACAAAAAATCATCTGGAATATCTGGAATTTTCAGTTGCTTGTGGAGGGACAACTTTACCCTGACTAGGATTGGCTTGCACTTGTGATGTGTTAAAATTGAAATTTAAACTTTTAAAAATTATAATTATACTGGCTCATGAAGGTGACACAACTGTATTCTATCAAACTGTGACTGGTTATTACTTGTGAAATCACAAAAATTCCAAAATATTCTTCCCTGCTGTTCATCTTGTTGTGATTATTTCTCAGGACTGGTAGCAGTGAGCAGGTTTAGATTTTCACAGCTTTTATTTTACATTATGGACTTTATGGAAACTTCAAAATCCAATAAACATGGATTATCAGAGTATGGGACCTTTAATTACTTCAAGATAAATCAAATTAACAATTTTAAAAATTACAAAATCAGAGAGAAAATTTATTGCTTTGTATCATTTTGAGTCATTTGATCATTTTGTCTTTTACATGATCTTCATTGTTGTGTCTTTTTATTTGGTCTTTTTGCACCGTTCTTGTTTTTTTGCACCTTCTTTGTCTTTTTTTAGCAGTTTGTCTTTTTTCAGTCTTTTTGCATCTTATATGTTACTTTTGCATCTTTTATGCCATTTTTCTTTTGAGTCTATTTGCAATTATTCAATAGTACAAAAAAATGTCTGGTTTCTTCAACTTCTGCTCAGACCAACAACTAATTTAAACATGAAAAAAATAATGACTGTTATTGCTTACTGATATCAAGATCTATCACGATAACAGTTTGGCTATAGCTCCAGCTCTACTGAGCCACACAATTTGTTTTTTCTTGAACTATTGTAAGGACCTATAATCCATGCTAGGACTGTGCATGTAGATAACAGACATGCAGATTATGCATCAGCATGTAATTTATTAACAGTTTTCAGTAAAAATGTCATTCCGCTCCTGGGGGTAATGGGTTAAAGGGTGTTTTAGACAGATCTGGTTCATCCTGTATGGTCAGAATTCCAAACACTACTATAAGGTAATAAATCTACTGCATGTGTGCAGGTTGCTGCTGAACACACACTGTTTTCACTCTTTGTGCACTGGGGTTGATCTCAACCTACAACAATAGCTGGTGAGGGGTTTTCACAACCTGTCGGTGCAGTTGTCAAGTCTTTGTACAACTCATTAAACCCTTTGTTGAAAAAAGAGCCCTTGTATATATTTAGGAGGGAAATGAAGGAATCCACAAAGACTAATAAAATGCAGTGGTTTGTTTGCAGTAAGGTGAGATAATGTGGTGTGTTTATTGACAAGAATGATTTCAAAGCAGCTGCTTGCTGCTGTTTTTAAAGAGAAATGGAAGCAAATAGCACGTTAAAGGTCCCCGTCGCTGTAATGGTTCAATGCGTTAAGTGTTGACTCAACAAAGTATGTTGATTTTCCTTCAATTTTTCCTTCGATTTCTCTGCCACACATGCTGATTTTTTTTAAAAGTGTCATACCTGGCCACTTTTCATCAGACATAGCTCAGATTGGTTGAACAACTGGTTATTCCAAACATGCCCTGGCATCATATTCTGAAACAAGGCTACTGTAAACACACAATGAGACTTTCATGGGTAATTTCTTAGAAAAAAGGCAGGAATGTAAGGACTAGTTTTAACTTTAACATTTTTAAAATGTAGAATTGTACTGGCTCATTGGAGATGGGACTCATACATTTTATCTGGACAATGATTGGTTATGACTTGTGATGTCACAAACCATTAAAATCCAAAGCTTGTCTTTCCTGTTGTCTATTTTGTTGTGTGGATTTCTCAGGACTGGTGACAAGTTTCAATAAAGATGGATTTTGACAATATGGGACCTATAATATTAGTATGTAAAAGAAAGCATAATCTGCAAATGTTTGTGACAACAAGCCATTGAATTTAAATGTTTTCCATCTTATATGTATATTCCTTGGCTGACATTCAGTTATACCACGCAGTTAACTCACCAGTGAAGTCTTCCAGACACTCGCACGTGTACCCGCCTTCTCTGCTACGACATCTCCCGTTGTTCTTACAGGGTCCCGAGTAGCAGAGGTCGATCTCAGTCTCACAGTATTCCCCAGTAAACCCAACAGGACAGCGGCAGCGCAATCCATTGATGGGGTGTATGGGCCGAAAAAGAACTGTGTCGGAAGCAATGAAGGGAGGAGAGCTGTCGAACTTCAGCACCGAAACACACTTCATGTAGTTCTCACAGGGCTCCCGAAGGCAAATATTGTCATCGAATGGTAGCACCTGGGAAAAGAGAAGATATATAAGTCAAGATGATTTCTTCTGTATGGGCTTTTGATGTTTCATCCCCAATGCCTTAATAGATGCATGTTTTTAGTATCTTATGTGCACACGCTCTGCATTACCTCTTGAGATGATATCAGCCTGAGTAGCGTCCTGTTGAGGTAAATCTGCTCCTGCAGCTCTTCAGAAGGGAAGAACGTCCCTTTACCTTGCGCACCACCTGGCTGCAGTGCTGAAAAGGTCACATTGAGGATTGATCCCTGTACGTCTGTATCATTTTGGATGTTGAACACAAACACTGCTTCACGTTTGGTGGACAGCACAGCGGCCACACCCTCCAGGAAGAGGCTGAGTAGAGGAGAAAGGAAGCGTTCCTGGGACATGTTTTCCAGACGCACAGTGATGCTGTTGGTTAGCATGTCGTCAGTGATGATGGTGACACGCAGCGTGCAGACAGCCACAACATGATGGACACCATCTGGAAAAAGACAGCAGAATTGATTACTTTTTAGGACATTTTCTCACCGCAAAAGTTGTGAATAGCAATAAGAGACAAAACAACACAAAGAAAAGCAATGTCACAGTCAGGTTTGTGGACAAAAGAAAAAGCCAGAATGCCATCTCCATCATAAAATCTGAAGATCAAATGTAGCCTTTGACATCCATTTCAATCCAGATGAATGTTCCTGTGATAAAATGTGTCAACAAACCTAAGCAAGGACATATTAAACCAGAAAGGCATACAGCAGGAACTGAAACGGAGCCAAAAAACTCTTTCAAAATAAGTCATCTGAAAACAAACGGCTCCTCCTCATGTACAAACAAGTTACGGTAAACCCACAATACAAAACAGAAGTGGCATTTTTGTTCCTACCAAGGTGTATACGCATTTCTACTACTTGTTTCCTGACTAATATCATCTTACAGTGTGAGTGGGACAGATGTGACGGCCTTATTGTCTTGACTTCCTGCCAAACTGCTCCTTCATTCTGTGACCACACTCACGATCTCTCCCACTCTTGATGACTTCTGTCCTTATCACCCAACACAGAAACTGGATATTTTCTTGATATACTGTATGTTTACCTTGTGGTGAGACATATTATGAAATTTTAATGAGTAATCATACACTCAAATTACATACTCTTCATACTATTTAAGAGTGACATACTGGTATTTATCCCTAAGTTTGTTTAAATACAGAAATACTGAGCATCTCCTAAAAATACGAGTCATGTACAGCTGTACAATTTGAATGTGATCCTATCTTTTTGCTCCAGCACCATCTCTCTTTGTGGTAGGTTAACAGCTTGACTTATTTACTATGTAACACTTTTGCCACAAGATTGAATTAAGTAGGTGCCAGTCAGTGTAGATTCAGTCCACTTTAAGCCCTGGCAGGGAGTAATTGGATCAGTCTAGGATTTCTGCCGCAGGGGGATCGGGTCTGGTCTCATGTCTACTTCTGGAACAACTGTAAGTTCTGGAGACTATGAGGGCAAACAGACGGCTATAGGCTGCAGAATGTATGGGTTGGGTGAAATACAGCTGACAACAGGTGGTGAGGCCAGATGAAATTCACAGGGGGGATAATACTGTTGAAGCAGAGTGGGAAGATGGGTCGGGTTCCACAGCTTTGCAGTTCCATACTGAGGGTTAAAGTGTGTGGTATATAAGTAGGTTCAGGGGTGAAAGAGTCATGGTGAGGATCAACCACAGGTGCCCTGTTACTTCCAGACATAGATGAGGTCATTTCTCAGGCCCTTAAACTCTCATCACACACAGTCGCACAGTCAATCAGGGCAGGGTGTGGACAGGCCGGCTCAGCAGACTAGCTGCAGTCCAACTGCTAACCAGGGTGGAGGTCATGTCCAACTGTACCAGCATGAATATCTCACAATACGAAGAAGCCCCATGATCAATAAGGTCACAGTGGCCTGGCTGTAGTTGGATTTAGACTGCATGAAATCAAGACAACACACTATGCATAAAATATGTAATGCAAAATAAGGCAAATTAACTCAAGCATGTAATCTATTTTTATGTCTGATGCAAACTCCTTTCCACAGCTCATCTAAAGATGTGTTTGTCTGATATAACATAACTGCCTCTGTTTAACCCTCCGTTTAACTGTTCATCACACCATAGTCCCAGTCAACTCAGACCCATCCCATGATTCCCCTACATATTCCAAATTCTGAAACATAATCTACTGTATGTTCATGTGTGGTTCAGAAATTTGATGAGAGAGAGATACTAAACTGAAACTAAAACTAAAACCTGTCCAAACTGTACAAACGTATGCTATTTTCACTTAAATATGTTCCATTTTTAACCGTTTGGATCACTGTCAAATATCAAAATGATATCAAACAGGGATCAAACAGGGTTAAGTTTTTTCTTTTGGATAAACAGGGTTTTTGAGTGACATGTAGACATGTATCCACTAAAATCACTTTATCAAACAACCAAATCAGACCCTAGCCTTGCATCAGCCACATCATAAAAATGAGCAAACAACAGGAGGAACAAAAAGGCAGATTTTTTTCAGCTACAGACAGTTTTTTCCAGTTGTCACCAATGCACAACTCCCACTATTGAATCTGGAGGCTTGAAATCAATTTTCCATGCACTTGCATACAAAAAGCCCTGCATTGCTTTTTCCTAGTGTAGTGTAGTCCTCACAAATCATATGCAGTGTATGGGTGGCAAAGGAGTGACAAATAGCACACATATCCTAAATGCAGACGTGCACATAAACATTAAGAGGTCACTCTGCAGGACAGTGACATTAAGCAGCAGCTGAACTATATTGAACTATATTGGGCTGCTGTAATGTGTGGGAATGGATGTGCTCATTCAACACAGTAGCCAACAGACAAAGTATCTGTTGGCTACTGTGTGTTTACTTCTTTACACCTGTCTCCCTCCCTCTGTGTCTGCATGATACAGTGTTGTCCCATTTGCTGCCACAACTCATACTTAGCACACACTAGAACCAGTGGTGGACAGTACTCAAGCACATTTACCCTGCTATATGTACTTGAGTATTTCTTTTCCAAAAAATGTACTTGCAAGAGTAATTTTACAGAACACTTTTTACTCCTGAGTTACGTTTCTGGTAAAAAGGTTCACTTTTTCTCGGTTACATTTGACTACACAGCTCAATGGGTAGTAAAATGAACAAATACACACATATATATACACATACATACAGACATACACACACACACACACACACACATACACCTATATATTAGGGCTGTCAAAATTAATGCATTAATCCAGATTAATCCATTTTCAGGATTAATTAGATTTTTAAAATTTTAACGCAATTAATGTATTAATGTGATTAATGCACAATAACTCTAATATCAAGCAAAAAGTGATGAAATCTTGTGCTACATTTGATCCACCTCACTGACAACTTCTTTAGTATTTACTGCTTCTAAGTCAATTTAAATGTAAAAGTATAGGTCTTTACACATTTTGAAACAAAGTGCATTAGATGAAGGCAGTGAACCAAGTGTAAAAAGCAACAACATCTCAGCAGAACATTACAGAGGTTCTGTTAAGTTCTACAAAACAGGGGTAATTTCCTTTAGATACACAAGTTTAAATTAGAAAAAAATATACATTTTAATGTAAAATAAGTAATTTTAGTCGAGTGTCTATGTCACCCTCTATCATGAGTGTTTTTGCTCTCACAAAATGAAACAAATGGGTATTAATCATGATTAATCGAAATGAATCCAGTGACCCTGTGATTAATTTAGATTTAAATTTTTAATCGTTTGACAGCCCTAATATACTGCGCATATGTAAGTTTATATTTTATATTTTAACTTTATATTTTATATATATATATAAAGTATATATATATATATACATACACACATACATACACACACACACACCCACACACACACAAGCATATACAGTACAGGCCAAAAGTTTGGACACACCTTCTCATTGAATGCGTTCCCTTTATTTTCTTAGATTCTCACTGAAGGAATCAAAACTATGAATGAACACATATGGAATTATGTATGTACTTATATATATATATATAAATAAACACACACACACACACACAAATGTATATGTATATAAATTGATATCAAACAAATGAGTACAAAATTAAACAAAATAGAAAAATTGTACAAAAAAATCAACAAAATGCAGAAATGTGATCAAAATATTCATGCACATGAGCAGAAAATGAACAAAATAAGCAATAAATCTTGCAATAAGTAAATCTTGAGCTCATCTTAATTTGTGTTCTTTTTTTTGACAGTAAGACAGACGTTTGACAGTGTTTAAAATCATGTGTTTTTACCTGGCTCTACATCTTACACTTTATTGTTGATGCTTAATGTACCTGTTCAGATGCAATATATGAGTCTGGAAAAAAATATTATGAAGACACTCATAACTTGAATAGTTTTCATAAGATACTTATACTGTTTTTACTCAAGTATTTATTTTTACAAGTTCTGCTACTTGACTCACAATAATTATAAAGTAACAATGCTTTCATTTGAGTGCTGTTTGAGTAGACGAGCATACGCATCTTGCAAATTTGTCTGAAAATGAAAATCAAGGGTAGGTGTGTTTTGTTTTTATTGCTACACGCAGAGACTGAAAGGGTTAAAAAAAATGCTACACCCTCTTCAGTAGCCATGTACACCCGTGCACAGGGAAAATCAAGAGGAGTAATGATACAACAGAGCACGACAGGAGTCCAGTGCCGGACCTAAGTCGACCAGCCGTGATGAAAACGATCACAGGGTCGTGGATAGATGTGAAGTATTTATGAGGGAGAAAAAGCAGGAGCACTGCTGACAGTATCAGATTGAAAGTGGATTGGCTTGAAAGTCATGCGGCACCACTTATGTCATATACAGTGTCACAAGTCTTTTTTAATACTAGTACCAGAAGCGATTATAAGATAGTAGCATCTCTTCTCCTCTGGTAAGGAGAGCACCTGAGTTAATTTGCGTGACCAAAGCCTTTCAGACGAACATGAACCAAATGAAAGAATCTGTTATACGTTTGATAGTTGTTTGGGGGTATCCTTACACACACTATTTATAGAGTCCACCAACTGCTAGTATGGGATCACACACATACAGAGGATGGGTTGACCCATGGAAAGGGTGTGCCGAAGGCAGACACGATGGAAAAAAGGCTGTATGTGTGTAAGCATGCCATCACACACACACACTCACACACAAACACACCCGCATCCATAAGCAGATACACACAGGTTCAACACTACTACTGGGAGTATTTTAATAGATGACACTCTGAGTCATAATGGATAAATCATTCATCGGCTTCGTGTCTGTTTATTCCTGTTATCTTCACTGCTGATTTAACACATGATCAGTAAGTCATATTTGGTTACTACATGTTTATAGCTTTACCACAGTAAAATATTTGCACCTATGATATTATCATAATTAGATGGATTTGGGAGGATCATTATGAGAGATAGGGTGTATGCTTAATTTGTAGTCTGATGAATTAATCTAAATCAACGCAGGTACAGCACAGGGCCACACAGTTAGAAGCCTGCATTGTTTTGTGGTCAGACTGTGAATGAGATAAGAGCTGTTAAACAGCTGTGAAGTAAGTCACACCAAGTTTGTATTTGAGGACAAATGACCACACACACACAGACACATGAACACACACAACTAATAAATTTGTCAACTGTCAGTCGCCATCACTAACCAAACTGTTCTGTTACACATGGACGTCAGGTGGGGTCTGTCTATGGTGTGTACACATCGGAACCAAACCACTGACACACACATTCTAGGCAGCTGTCAGATTGAGCGACATCCACACACACACACACACACACACAGACACAACGCACACTGTAAATGAAAAGGAATCTCAGCACATTCTTGAAATCATTTGAACTACATTCAAGTACAGCACTTAGAAAAATCTATGAAATAAGTTTTTTAACTTATCTTGGCTCAATGTCTTAAGAGTACCAGTATTATTAGCCATTCAAAATCAATTATTCACCTTTTTAATGACTTTCTTTTGCCTGTAACTGTATGAGACTCATTTGACTTGACATTCCTATTGGCCAACTTGATGTCCACTTCCACAGAGTAAAAGCAACATCAGTGTTTGGTCAGTTAGCAAGAGGGACGGTCAGTAAAACAGCAGAAAACAAACAACACATTTGTAGCAGTGGCAGGTGTCAGGGAGGTGACAGACGCACCAGAGAGACACAGATGCTCCAACACACAAGGAAAAGAAACTTCTGCCTTCCTCTTGAGAAACAAACTGGTTATGATTATGGTGCTTTTATTTTATTTCGCATTGACCTTCATGCTATTTATAACATGTTCACAATCAAATGATGTTGTTTGCATTCTGCTGACATTTGTCATGACTAACAGAAAAATAATGAAGGGCTTCAAATGTTACAACCTCAAGGGAGACCTGTCGTTATAAAAGCAGGAACCTTCTTCAGCAGTGCGTCATAAAAATTTTCTCTGCACAGTTAAAACTTTTACAGCAGAGCAGCCAATGAAAACACATCAGCTACTTCAAAATCCCAGAGAGCAACCAACAAGCATCTCCCTCTTTTGCTTTGGGTCTGTCTCTGCTTTCAGTTCAAATATTTAAAATAATACAAAGGCTGTAACCTGAGTGGCTTCCAGCCAATCACAAGGCAGTGCCTCAGCCAGCAGCTCCTCCTTGTTGGACACACCTGAACACCTCTGGCCTGTCAAGGAAGGTAAACATACAGCAAACTTGACTTTAGAGTTTGAAAGTTGAAACACACTGTCTGAACGTTACAACCAGACACATTAATCGTAATCTCTGCAAAAGCAACCAGTACTGAGAGCTCTCTTTCTGTTTCCTGTTTTTTATTAAAACACTATAAAAAGGGAGCTTTGCCCCAACAGTAGCCTCAACTGTTCTGATCGGACTCCAACAACATGTCAGGCCTCATCTCTTTTTCCCTCTCATGGCAGTGAACGCCAACATCAGATCACATATCAGCAGCCTGCAGATGCTTTGACAGGCATCCTGTATGCTGAAAGCAGGGGAAACCACCCAGCAATCTGTGACCTGCAAAAATCTAACTGATACAATGTCAATTATGAGATGGTCCATTAAATGAATTAAAGACATCTGCAGGAATAAAGAATGGAACCGAGGAGATTATGAACACCTGAAAATGAGAGCACATTACAATATTATGGCATGTTTGTTAATTTCCTCAACAAACAAACAGAAGGAATTGAAAATGTAGACACACTCCAGCCAAAAGTTTCTTCTCAGTATTTTGATTTTTATTCTTTTCAACCTTGTACATTAATGCTAAAGACATCTGAACTGTGGAAGAAATGTATGGAATTATGTAGTAAGCAAAAAGTGATGAATTTTAGATTGTCCATAGTAGCTACACTTAGCTTTGATGACAGCCTTGTACAATGATGGTATTCACTGATCAGATTCACAAGGCAGTCCACCTGGAACAATTTTCAAATCACATGTGTGTCATGTCCAGAGTTAATTTCTTGCCTTCTTAGTGAGCTTTATTTCATTAGTTGTCTTGTGCAAAGGAAAGGTGGATAGAACATGAAGAACTCTATTTGTGCAACTACTGTACAAATCACTTTGTGGCAAGAAACAGTTAAGTAAAGAGCAAAGACAGTCCTTCATTACTTAAAAAATACCAAAGCTCAGCCCTTCCGAAAAAATCTAAGAACTTTGATTGTGTCCCGAAGAGAGGTCAGCGAAACTGCATCAAACGCAATGATGGAAGCACGAGGACCCTCCCAGGTTTCTGAAGGTGCTAACTCTAATAAACGTATTCCCTGCAGCAGAGGTAGCTCTTGGTCTTCTTTCCTGGGATGGTCCTTGTGAGCCAGTCCATGTCTATGTGCATAAACATAAAGCCTTTAATGTGCTTTTACCGTATCAATTTTTGCAATGTTGTGATAAAAACAGTTGACGTTAAGGCCTGCTCAGCAAAGATGGTTGTCCCCTGGCTCTGAAGAGACCTGCACCAGACACATGAGCCATCACTCCATGTACCCTTGCACATGTGCAAACCACATTACCCAGGGTGACAGACAGAAACTCCATGTAATTACTGACCGATTTGCAGATTACAGACAGGTACAGCAAAAAATTATCCTCACAGCTACTTCTTCCTACAGCTGACAGCAAAAATGAAGAATGCACTAAAATGAACATATGGCACAGTAACATATCAAAGCAAATGAAAGGTAAAGGCTTTTTGGAGAGAGATCAGTACGACAGCAGGAATGAGATTCAGGCAAAAGGCTTTCCACTCCTGCAGAACAGGTGGAAAAAACTTGCTGCTTTGAGATTTGGTCTTAGACATAAAAGAACCATTCTTATCAATAAATATACATTAATACAGAATTATACAACCACAGATTTGTTTGAAAAAAGAGATTCTGGTCTAATAAGTATTAAAAACTCCCTACAAGAAGTGGGCAAAGTCTGACTAAGTCATACAAAAAGTATTCACTTCAACACTGTTTCATTAGTCATGTCCTGCGAACCTTAACCATGACCTAGTGGTGATTACAAATGTAAACATGGGTTAACTGAGGGTATATGATTAACTGCAGAAATAGCAGGAAGTTAACATACACAAAGTAGACAGATAAATGTTTATAGATTCTCTGTTAAAAAAAAAAATCGAGGCTACAATGCTGCAGTATTTCACTTCATAACAGCTAAAAATAAGATTTCAACACCAGAAACGTTGGAGATTCTCCTTTGTCAGCCAGCACTCAGCGCAGGAGTGCCACTATCTGCTCCCACTCGTCTCCTGATGTGCACCCATGTGTTTGCTCATATCTGGAAGCACTTAGTGAAAGCCCCTCTCATCCCCTTTCTCAAGCTGCCAGCCATATTTTTTCCACAGGTATGTCCGTCTGTCCGTGAGATCAAAGTGTCGGACACATATGAGGACAGAGACGCTAAGATCTGGACACACACAGATAAACTTGACGGACATAAAGACCACTGGGCAGTTGGACAACAGGCAAGTCTGGGGAAAGGGAGCAGAACAGATGCACATTGTAGGCTAGCTTGCTTAGTGTACAATAAGGCTTACCTTCTTAAACTTATTGGGATGTCCATTTGGATATTATTTGTTTAATTGTATTGTTTTGTTAATTTTGTCAATTATTTCAATCATTTTCTATTCATTGTGTGGACATTTTACTCATTATCATCCATCCATCCATCCATCCATCCATCTTCTACTGTTTATCCGTGGGGTCGGGTCGCGGAGGCAGCAGCTTGAGCAGGGAATCCCAGACTTCCCTCTCCCCGGTCACATCATCCAGCGCCTCTGGGGGGACCCCGAGGCGATCCCAGGCCAGCCTCATTATCAATAGTATTTTCATAATTTTAATAATTTTCACTCATTTTGTTTATTCATTTGTTCATTTTTATTCAAGGTCTTGATTATTCATTTGTTTATTTTTAGTTTATTATGTGGATATTGTCTTCATTTTCTTTTGATTTCTTGGTATGTTAGTCACTATTTTTTTTCATATTGTTCATGTGGCCAGCAAAAATGAAGCCAAGGTCAGAGTTCGAGTCTTTTTGGCTCTCGTTCGGGCAAACGAGGTCGTAGCGGGACGA
>JAQQAE010006807.1:0-16365 GCA_029823295.1 Pseudamia nigra
TCACCTCTGGGGGTACTCTGCATCACTTCATCTAACTCACTCCAGAATCTCTCCTTCTCTTCTAGCTCACATCCTAATAGTGACCCACGCATCACAGACCCCTCCCCACCCCTCATTGTGTCTCACTTTAAAGTAGGGTATACAAAAAAGAGCAATTTATAAAGTAATCATCAAAGAATGAGCAGTTAGCGGTGAGCTAGTTGTGACCCTTCTAAATTTTAAAAATTGGTAAATCTTAATTATTCCATCCCCTCATACTGTATATCTTCAGTATTTACTACAGAAGCCTCAGAATCTTTGTATTACAAAATATGTTAAATCATGACTCATTTTCCTTAGTAATTATGCCTAGTAATAGTGTTACTGTGTTTCAATCTTTCAGTCTGCTGGGAAATGACCATAATTGGTAAGGTTTAATGTTACAATTTCATTTAATAAATGTATTTATACTGTACTATACTTACACCGAATATGATTACTTTTCTAACAGATGTACTAATGTGAAGTGGTAAAGATTAAAAGTCCTAATTTTGTTTACAATTTCTTATTTTCACAACTGTTACGAGGCAGTTTTTGAAGATTATATAATGAGAAAAAGCAAAACATTTCATCTTCACCGTATGTTTGCTCATTACCTGATACGCTGGTAGTAAAAGTAATACATATGGAGAGCATTGGTTTTATGGTTGAAGAAGGCAGTAGTTCTGCATGGTAGTACAAAATAGACCTCTACTGCTCTTTTTCTGCCAGACAAAACCGCAAAAGTGGATTTTTTCAGCATTCACTATAGAGGCTCCAATTTGCTGCACTCACTGAGAAGTAGAGGTTAAATGAGTACAGGTGCACCTCGTTTTCCTGACTGACTGCTCCTGTCTCTGTCTGCTTTGTGAGAAACACTTTATGCAAACAGGAATCCAAGAATTGCTTTAGAAAAATGAAATATCGGGGTAATTGTCTGCATTGGCTGCAACAGATGTCTGTACATGTCTGCGTTTAAAGGGTGTAGACACATTGCCTTGCAATTTTTACATGTGACACATATTTCAATAGGTGTGAGTCATAGTTCTTTCAGAGTTCTAAGAACGGTAAAGTGCATCTCTAAAGGCTGCTTAGCATCCACATGCTGATGGCCTGGTACTTATTTTGCATTTGCTAGACTTGAAATCTGTTCTCCAAACTCCACATTTTCTATCCAGCTTCAGTTCACTGTCATCACAGCCCCCCACCTCCCGTCCTGCAGTCATGGTAACAGAGCTGTGAAAGAAAAAGCTGAGGAATATGAGACATGGGAAATGACAGACACATGGCCGCATTGTGACAGAGACAGACGGAGTGACTGCTGAGTGGTTTGACACCACAGACAGCCATTTCCCCATCCTAACATCCAGCATGCGAGCAATTAGGGAGGACAGGAGGCCGAAGTTGTGCGCCACATGCATGGTATCAAGAAAAAAGAGGAACGCTAGTCTGAGAGGCATTCAAAGTCAAGTCAGTGAAAATAATCGCTGCAAAAATCTTTTGTTTTCCCGAGGTACATCTTCATACTTTTAGCCCTGAAGTATCATCTTTTCTGCTGACAAGCAGTCTGTATAAAAGAGATCAATGAGATGATATGAACTTTACAGCAACCTACTTCCAAATCCTTCTGTTACTCTTTCTGCATTTCTGCAAGAGCCTGGCTGAAAATCAATGTGATAAATGATAGAGAAATATTCTAACATGTGAAATCCTACACGTACTTTCACAAAAACCCATTTGCATTTGTATAAATTTTTATGGCATAATAGATACAGTATTGATTTTAGTGTGGTTGGTGCAAATGTCTGTGAACTTGTAAAAAAATAAAGACAAAACAGCTTTTGTTCCTCTGCTGTGAACTTCTTTCGGCAACAGCCTGGGAGAGGCTGCTTTTCTTGTATGTGCAAAAGATGCACAGCTTTCTGGCACACACTTAATAAAGCACATCTATCCCAAAAGACAATGTTATTCCCTAGGCACAAGCTCAGGCTCTCACTTCATACAAGAAAAAAAAAACAGTCTTTAACATACATGCAGCAGTGGTAACCCCAAATGCCTGTGAAAACTAATAAATGAATTTTTAAAAAGCACTAATTCTTACCTACTATTACATACACCAGAAAAGAGTGAAGAACACATACGGTAGTAAAAATGTGAGCGTAAATCCACACACACTTGGCAGATACACTCATATTAAAATACACAGAGAGAGGAGGGGGAAGGGGGCACTGAGGCCACAGAACATACAACAAAAAGCAGGCAGACAGCCTTGAGCTATGAACTCAGCTAAATAAATAAATAAATGAAAATCTCATTTTAAACCAGTAGCTTCACACCCCCTCTTGTAGCTCGCTCCTCCTCTTTCCTGCTCTATTCCCTCTCCTCCTCCTCCCTGTTTCCATGATCAACATATAATTCTGATAAAGCACAAAGACTGACCTCCTAGCATCCTTAACTCTGTTTATCCCACCTATCGTAGGCCTCCAGAGACATGGACAAGAAACGCTGCACTGACTCTGCTTCCAGCTTTCTTTATTCCCAGGATAGATTCTGGTAGTTCCTTCAAACCCTGCCACCTGACAGTCTAACTGTAGAGGGGGTAGGGCGGTCTGACAATTGTATGTGTGAATCTAATGTAACAAATCCAACCAGCTCCATCTCATTCTCCATAGTTTCTTATACTGGACTTTCTGGTAGGTAGAATGATGTCAATTAGTGATAGGTATGAATGTCACAGGAACTTATACATTCTAGCTTGAAGACCACAGTGAGGCAAAAAATCTTCTCATTTACTCGCTGTGCTCAGAGTGTTTTTCTAGTGTTGCTCCACAGGCAAAACACCATAGCCTAACACCTCATTTGGTGAGAAATCCATATTGTGCTGCATTGTGCGATACGCAGAGATAAGTAGTGGCTGTGGGCATGTGGATTGTGTGGGTGTGGATGGTGAAGAAACATAATGGATTGTGGCTGTTTTGGCATGTAAACACCACACAGATGGATGAACATCCTGCCCTGGGCTGGGTAAAGCAGAACGTTTTGGTCAGATATGACACACCTCTCAAACAGAGCACACACTGTTTCAAAAACAGCCATGAAATAACATCAAATGAAGATATTCTGAGAGGAGAGAGGATTAGTAGGACGCGAGTGAAGCAGATGATACAGATAATAAGGTACCCTTCATCTTTGTGCCCAAGAATAGATAGAGGAAGGCCTTTGGCCTTAATTACATGGGTCAATGGGCTGGGATTTGGTGGACCCACATGCAGGGATCAACAAGTCAAACAAAAGCACAGACATACTATAGACAGTTAGCAGATTGAATCAGTGATGAGGTCCTGCTTAATAAAGTGAAGTTCACCAAAATACAAATGAAGCACATACAGTACATTGGTGGATATGTCAACTCAGTAGATCAACCAACATGCTTATTTAAGGGCCAACAATGACTCCAATTATTCATAATCAGGAAAAGTTAAGAGACATTTATAAACAAAGTAGTTAGTACTGTTGCTTTACAGCAAGAAGGTTGTTGGTCAGATGCTGAGTTGACAGAGAGCTTTTCTGAGTGGACTTTGTATGTTTTCCCCATGTTCACATGAGTTTCCTCCACGTGCGCTGGTTGCTCCCATCATCAAAACATGCCCAGTATGTTAAGTTGATTAGTTCTGATTGGAGGCTCGTCAGTGCCCCAGACCAAGGCACCGGTTAACTACAGTCTAATGCTTTTATTTCGTAAGATGAAATTGAAAGTCGATATTATTATTAGAATTAAAATGCAGACTACAATTCAACACTCTTTAAGGTATTTGTATAACTATTTAAAAAAACAAGGTTTATTTCAGTTCAACTATGGTTTACCATCGTTACTGACCTCATGCACACCTGCTCCAGCATTTTCATTAGCTGAGAGGGTAATTTAGAGCCAATGCACAGTATCGCACATGCAGAAACACACAGCCACACCTTAATACAAAATAAAATGTCCCACTATGTGTCCACTGCAGGTCCAACAGCACGGTGCTGCAGAACACTGGCTGATCCGATTACAGGTCAGCGGTCACAAGACAGTCCCAGTCCCACAATATACAATAGGACCTCCCCCACTCATTTCTCCCCATCCTCCCAGCATTTCACTCATTCATTCATCCTGATCTCTTCACACCCTTCTGCTCAGCTGTCATCTCTCACTTCGTCTCCTCTAAATGGCTATTGACTGTGCTCACAGAGCTCTCATTCTTTGTCTATTTCCATCACAAATGTGTCTGCCAATCACAGCCTTGCGTTCTTTGTATATTCAACCAACCTTATATCTAACAAATGGTCTACTCTACTTCCAAAGGTGTATTGCTATTGTTATCTCTTAATTCTTATCATCTTTAAATGAACTTGCTCCAATCTTCTAGCATTCCATGCGTCACAAGCGTAGTTGTTGCTTCTCAGCTAATCTATTCTCTCTGTGGATGCCCTTTCTCAATCATTGCCCTCTCTCCATGCTGTCGCTCCTACGCTCATCCACTGTTGCTCACTATGACTATGTTCTCCTTCCTTTATTCTTTCTGTTTCTCTCCCCCTTCAGTGGTAAGTCTCTCACACTTGCCCGCAGGGAGGCTCTCCCTTCCAATGCAGTGAACCATTGCACCCTCTGTGTCACTACACTATGTTTGTCTCAGGGGTGGTTGTTCCTGTCTGTGTTACTGTGTTAATATGTCAGTAATGGCTGGCGTGTTGCAGTGCTGCGTATGGCGATATTCACTCTTCTTCAGTGGTCACTTACCGTACAACCCAATCAGCAGAAAAAATCATGTTGCCTTTGCACTTTTCTACAGATCACATATAAAAGTAATTTCAATGTATGCTCAATGACATGTTTTCACATAATTGTGGCTTTTCTGTATTAAACCCCGGTTGTTGGGTTTAGGAAATAAGTTTATTATTCTTACCAGGCATTAAATACTATAAATCATGCTACTAGAAGCATACAAAATAAATACTATAACATTATCTAAAAATTTGAATTTCAGATTCAAAAACATTGGCATTATACCGTATCTATGGTGAAAAGCATATTGACACTTTCTTAAAATAATCGCCTAAGTCATTTTTTCAGATTTTTCAGGAAGCACAAAAAAACTGAGCCTGCCTAAGTCACACTCTTGGCATATGGTAATTATACTAAAGGGGTAGAATGGCACGACCTGTTTAACGGATGTTGGCAATTTTACAACAGTGGCCAGCATCATGAGATGATTTAGGCAAAAAAAAAATTTGTAAAAAAATGACTTAGGCAATTACTTTAAGAGGGCGACAATATTGAGCTCAAAATACATCTGATGTATCAATAGTATAATTAAAAATTGTGTCTTATATTGTTGGAAGATTACAAATTACTCCAAAGTTACAGCAATGCTTATTTATCAATCATGAAAATCTAAGTAACAGGACAGAGCGATAGAGAGCCACGGAACAGGAGGATATGCATACATAACGCCCCCATACAGACAACCACATAACCCACAAAGACAAGGCCATGCCTCATTAATCTGTCACTCCAACGAGCACCCTCTCACACCCTTGTGCCTGTCCCGCCGTAGACATTTGCCACCTGTCCTACACGAGGGCCTCAGATTTACAACCTCTCTTGCCACCGGCTGAGGGCAGGCTGATCTATGGCGTGCGGTGAAAATTAAAAAAAAAAAAAAAAAAAAGACAGAGAGATAAAAGAAAAAGGAGAAGAGATGAGAACAAAGATTTTAACACTCATTCTGAGCACCTCAGCTGATGAGTTGTGCTCTCCTGGCATCAGTTTAGGAGGCGCACAGAAAGTCATCACCTCTCTGGGCAACAGCAAAGGTAATTATGAGTAATGAAGTGCAGACTTTTATGGCCAAACATGGGCCTAACTGCATTTTGTGCTCATAATGGCATACAGAGAGACACACTCTGCTACACTGGCATAAACATTAACCAGACACAGAATCAAGGTCATCCTAGCAGATTAGCACAGACTGTAAATGAGTTTAATTAAACATGTTGCTAATGACTGCCAGCAAATGATCAAATCCACTTGCAACTAGTGTATGAAGAGCAAATACTTTATATAACATAAAACTGCATCTGTTTTTTTCAGTGCTGCTGGACTTCTAGCATGCAGACATTATAAAGAATTTAAAGAGAAACATTTAAATGCTTGGTCGCGGTGAAGAATTTCAGAAAGATTAAAGAAAAAATTGGCAACAATGATACCTAGCTAAACACAAATTAATTACTGAAGGGTAAAACACCCACTTTAAGTCAATGTCCCACAGTAAGAGGAGGAGGAATCATTCTGATCAACTAAAAATCTAGTTGCAATAATTACACATGAGTAATGAGCACCTCCATAATTAACCTCCTCCCCAAGCTACTCTCTTCTCTATTAAGAAGAAGACCAAGAAAGCACCAGAGACAGAGAGATAAGGATGAGATACAAAATGTCCACACAACAGCGAGTGAGATCAAACCCATTTGCTTGGACCAGGGTGGAAACTTTTTTCATGCAATTAAATAGCAATTCCAATCCTAAATTGGAAGAAGGCAACTCAGCAAAATCTGACGGATTACAGTCATGAGCTTGAGTGGCACTAGGCTAGCGAGGCCCATTCAGCCCCACGACTCCTCTACTCAAGATCATCTGCAGCAACAAATTTAAAATGTCAATATGACATGTTACAGTTGATGTAAGTATATGGTTTTAGGCCTGGAGCAGCATATGGCAATGAGGTCAGGGAGAAACCACCAAGAATTAAAGAAATTATGACAAATAATGTTCTGCCTTTCAACAAAACATAAACAGAACACATAAGCACTTGATTTAAAAGTTGTGTATTTTGTTTGAAAGAAGATAAGAAAGCAATGTTTACATATTAATCAAAAGGCCCTGCAGAAACAGGTATAACCCCCCCCAAGATACAAACTGCCCAAGCTACCACCACTCTGGAATGTGATCACAACTTTCCCTCCAGGTCAAAGCAGGATATTATAACAAACATTACTCCACAGTTATATGTCATGTCTGTAGCAGTGCCAGGTTTTATTCTGCCCTTTAGGGATTTAGAATTTAGTCGGAGCAGGATTGTAAGCCTGCACTACAGTCCTGCTCAACCTGAAATTCAAACAACCACAAAAAAGTGGTAAATGTTGTGTCTATATTAATTTTAATGCTAACAAAGTATATGGTCGATCAATAAATTATCATATGTTCCACTTACATTATACTTAAACAACATAAAATAGCACAGGTATTATTTTTATCTAAACATCGCGTCTTAAAAAATTCCAGAGCAAAACTGGACAGTCTTTGGAGGCACAGGAAGTCACCCTGTGCTCTTGTCCTCTATGCTTTCTTTCTTGGTTGCTTATTGAGGCCAGAGCAGGGTTGCTGTACACTGGCTCAGCAGCAGAAGGCCTCTCAGAAGGAGCAGTAAAACTAACCACCAGTGGGAGGTTAAGCTACTCCAGTGTCACTCTGACAACCCACAGTGATGCCGACACACTTCCTCTGCCAAGTTCTGCGGCTGAATCCCGACAAGGACAAAAATGTTTCCCAACTTGTCCACTGGGGTCTGAGTCTCACGCCATGGATGAACAAGCTGAATAAATCATACAAGTATGACTGAGAGTGTGTAAAGCTAGAAAGCCGGAAGGAACAAGAGAGTGGGTTCTGAGCTCCTTTCATATTAGCAGACTGCTGGCCGCATGGCTGGGGGAGCAGAACCCTTCGAAGCGGAGGCTGTTGTGAGAGAAACACTGAATTATGCATCTGAGAAGGGAGGGTAGATTGGATGCCTGCTCCAATACCACCCCCTCCTCTTCCACCTCTTTTGCTATTCACTGACAGATAGATGAGGGCATCTAGATGAAGTTTCACAGGAGGTCAGTGCTGCAGACTCAAGATTGATAGACACTGTGGGGTGTGTCCCTCTTTTTCTAGTTTTCTGCATCATTTCACAGAATTGGGGAAATGCCACTCTCCACCCACTTCTCCAATGGGGGGACACATAGGGAGTATGTTGCCGCCTCTGGCGGAGACGTATGTTTGATGACACATTGATGACACATTTGGGCGTCTGAGATCGGCCGAAGGTGGTTATGAAGCCTGCGACATTGATTCTCAAGGACTATCTCCTGCCACATCTACAATGAGCAATGAGGTCAGGAGGTCACCCTTTAAACTGCCTTCCCTCTCCCTAAGAAAATCAATTCCTGATTAGAACTTTATTGGCGTCACAGAAGGAACAGAATTACATTAAAATGAAGACAGAAGATGTTCACCTTTGTCAGATATGATTATGGATGCTCTCGGGTTTTCCCTCCTGTTGTTATAGAGGAATTTCTGTGCTTCAGCCCGTCTTTCATTAGCTGGGCCTCTACTCTTCCTCCTCCTCATTTGAACTTCTTGCTCCTTGTCTCTTGACAGTTCATTGCCATGCTGTTGGTTCTATTCCTGTCCATCGCCGCAGGGTGTACATTCTGCATATTGTGCATGTACTGATGAAACCCACATATGAAACACCTGCTTTCTTCACACACTGTAAAATGTGAAGAAATCGGCCTTATTCCAGGAGAGTCGAGAATGTAGTGTCTTGGCTAAGTCGAGTAGAAATTGGCTTCGAAAGCCTGGTGAATTATTAAGAGCGTAAAGAAACCTGCTTGTGTAGCTCAAAGACATCGCATGTGCTACTTCAATGATCGTTATTTGTGCACCTTGTAAGCCACATTTCTAATGTCCTTCAGTGCTACTGCTGTTTGTGAGAAGAGTACCTCTGGCTAAGGGGGGCTCACAGATAGACAGGGTTATAGATGAGGGCAGGTCCATTAATGGATACCCCTGACTGTCATAACCAGCCAAGGCCTGTGGCAGAAACATCCTCCTGCTGTCAATTTGACTCCGGAAACTAGAGCAGTGGGCCCCTCCCTGTCCCTGTCCTCTAGACTACCTCGCTCCCCCTGACGGATGGCTGGCAGTCAGCGATAAGCTGGCCAAGGCTACTAGAGACTGCAGACATGCAATAAAAGCAATCGACTTTAAAGGGACAAATAACCACAACAGAAAAGACTACATAAACTACCAACAATATGCCAAAAGCACAGATGTGATCGAAATAAAAATAAGGATGTATTAAAAAGTTGTATATCTTTAGGGTGCAGATGACCTTATAGATGCATCAAGACAATTCCCTCGTAGGTCTCCCAGTTCATTAATATGCAAAATGACAGTGAAAGCAATGAAAATTGAACAAACATTTACTTATTCATACATTGATCTATCCATTCATTAACCTCCCACTTTGGACTACACAAGGTCATAAAGGAGGTACATTAGGGTCCTATACATTACATCAATTAGCTCAACAAGTATTTATGAGCTTCTACAAGCTGTGGACAATCTGCAGTCACAAACAGCTAAATGAGGGCATAAATATGGATGACATGCTCCAGGCTCATGCTAGGGATATGTGACTCCCTCAGGCTATTGGTCATTTTCTGCTACTTCCCCCTCCTTTGGATTGAGGTTTTCCATATATGTGTGAACAAAGGTTAAGGCTTTTTCTAGGAGTCAGTTTATGATCTGAATGGATGAATGAGGTCTTGCTGCAGTATTGTCACAGAATGCATTGTTTCCTCACTCAGAGTAACTCACTCTTTGTGTGACACACTATGGGGAATGAATGAATTCACAGCTTCAGAAAAATATTCATAATTCTCTGCATCTTGCGGGGCAGTACTGTATATGGCCTTCAATATGTAGGAAACAAGAAAAAAAGGAAAGAAAGAACACATACATACAGTATACATAAGCATGCAACATAGAAACATATAGTTTCTTTGCTCCCTCCTTTTTCTACTCACTACATGCACGCTCCCACTCCCCATCTGGTTTTGGCTGTAACAGTAAATATTCTGCTGGTTACTGAAGCCTTGATAAATGCCATCCTATGCAGTAATATGTCTTCCTTACAGAGGCTTTTTGCATTTCATAATATTGACTTTGACCTGGCAGCTGTTTGAAGTGCTGTGGTGTATGCTTTGTGGTTCAGGTGGGAGAGGAGGGGAGATAAGGTGATAGGTTAGATGGCTGGAGGGGGAGATGGAGTTCTAATGGGGGTATCTGATGGCTGCAAAGGTATATCCCATAAGGGTACATTTAATATATCCAGAGAACCATTGGAATTTAAAACATTACATGTATTTACTGGGCATCATACCCTACTCGGGCTTTTGTTCCACCTGATTTCACCTGCTTTCTGTTCAATCTAAATGTGCTCTGTCCTCTTTTTTAACCATGTATTATTTGAACGTATGTTTCTTTTAAACATTCACCATAAATTTTACTTTGAATACACAACCTTGTCACATTTCTGTATGTCTCTGTGTTTTCCTCTGATCATAACCATTGTTCTCTCCATGTCCAAGGAGCTTTTTCCCCATTCACGTCATCTCGTGACTTCAAGCGTTGTGTCCTGCTAAAGGTTTACCAGTACGTATCAGTGGGAAATGACTGATGTTACATTTTTCATGCACAGCATTAAAAATTCAAAAGATCCATTCCCCTTCTTTATTCTGAGACTCAACGAAAAAAAAACAAGCCTCAATAATGGATGAGAGAAAGGTTTGCTAAGAAAAGCGAGCCAGTGTGGTGCGATTTAGCTGAGGGGAGAAAAACATAGAAGAAGAGGGATGCACGGATGGACATGGCTGGAAAAATGGAGAGACTGGGAGGGAAAAGATCTGCTGACCAGTGATTTTGATAGCTTCAGAGAAGGAATTCCTTAAAATGAGTTGTAGCTACTGTATGTTAGGTATGTTGAAGGTGATCTGACCTGGTCTGGTGAAACATTTATCTTCCATATGCACCTTTTGTCCAGGGGCAAACGTACTCAGCTGCCTATTTCTGGTAGTTTTCTTCAGTCACGAAAAGCAAACACACCCTGCTCTACGCCAATCATTCAATACAGACAAAACATACACATTAAAGAAAGAGCACTCCCACTACAACATTGTCACAGGTCATATATTTGTCACAATAAAAGCACATTGCCCTATTCGTACCATTCCTAGATGCTCCAAACAGCTACTGTGAGAGCCCTCATGAACACTGTTAACATGTCTGGAACTACACCAAGTCAGACAAGGAGAAGGCAAAGTTTCACAGGATTTTTATATTTGTGGAAACAGATTCTCATGGACAGCAACGTTTTACATTTCAATTCTCAGCTCTAGTTTCTTTATGATGCAGAAGCGACTCTATATACTGTCTGGATTTTGATTTTTAAAGCAGCAGAAATTCGTCTAAACAAATATCTCTTGGTAAAATATCATCGTGGTAGCATTAAGGCCAAAGCAGTAACTTCTATTTCCTTTGTGCATCAAAAGGAGAAATAAAAGTGATATATTCTGAGGAGCAAAGGGATGCAAAGAGCTAGAAAGTGTGCAGTAAACTGACACAAAAAACTTAAAAGCACATGGTATATATCTACTAAATTAATCATATATAAAATGCATCTATATGAATGTAAAAAAAAAAAGGTTTAGAATGTCCCTCTTGGAGTCTCCCTATGAAACAACGCTGCCAGCGTGATTGAGGCCTTTCTCAGGGTGCCATCTAGTGGCACACCATAAGATATACACTACACACAATATACATGGAAATACTGGCTAACTCCATTCTGAACCGTTGCACCTTTCAAAAAATTAAGAGCATTTTTTTATATTAAATGTGCACCAGATTTATTATAATGAGCTTTTAAAGGTTATCTCTATGATGTGTGACATTAAATTCCTGAGGGAGGAGCAATTAAACTGAGACACTGGTGTATTTTTCATGTTTATCAGTGTTCTGTAGAAAATCCTGCCATGAATAAGAGGATTTATATAAACCAGACAGTGCAGAAGTGACAACTTCATCTCAGTATCACTTTACAGTCAGAATAATGATTTTGTACTGCATATAAATGCACCTTCATTAAAACGTGAATGAATATTATCATCCTCACACAGATGTAGAACTTAACTATAGACTCACTCGCACACACACAGAGACAATACTACATGGCTCATTAGCATGGTGCACGGTGTTATCAGTCTAATGAGAGTGGTGTAAACATGTCTATCAGAGGAAGAGAGGAGATCATTAGAACAGAGAAAGCACAGACAGAACATGCTGTGCATCCTGCCACAAAAATCCCAGAAGGAAGGAGCAAAGATTGCACACCCATCAACACATTTTACACTGGTAGGCATCAAGATATGAACAGTCTGCAGATGCTTCTAAAGTCAAGACAAGCAATTATTTAGCACATTTTAGTCTTATTCTTATTGCTTATTTTTGAGCTCCACTAGGTTTCAAACTCTGGCAACAAATGTCAAGACTTTCTCACAAACTATTTTCAAAAGGGAAACTAACCCAACAACCCAACAATCCATATTTGTCAGTTCAGGCTTTCAAAACATTGTCCTTAAATGTACTAAACTGTAAATGGCTTCGATAATCAGACGCCAAGAGAAATATCGACGCACACATGTGTGGACACGTCCTTCTACCAGCCAGAATCAGACACTAGTATTCATACCACTATTCAACAACCCCTCCCATTGTGTTGATTTTGCTCCCCCTCCAGCTTTCATTTGAGTGCTTTATCTTTTGTTTACTGGTAGGTTTTATTCTCAGTGGCTCGGGGAGCAAAGTGTTGGCAGTAGCTCAGTTTGATCAGCGGTCGCGGATGAAAAGTGCCAGTGGGGGAAAACAAGGGCATTTCGGAAATATGAAAACACTGCCATGTAATTACAATGAAAATACATAAATATGAGTCCTCCTGACAGCGAGGGAAAGTGCCAGTGTCAGCATTGTAATGGTAAACAGTGTGTGAGAGAGTGTTTGTGTGACACAGTGGGGGTCACCTCTGCAATCGACGAGCCTGAGTTTCAACTGCAAAATAAAAAGTCTGGAAACTTCTTCACAATCCGACCGGCTTTTCAAGCGGCAGTGGCAGTGAGTCGGCACTCAGCAGGTTGGGAGTAAACACCACATGATCATTTTGATGTTGAGGGGAAAACACTAACACAAGGCACAGAGAACAAGGATTTGCCAGAATTTGAATAAATGTCTTTTCTCATTGAGCAAATGAGCTAATTTGCCTCTGAGCCAAAATAAAAGATAATCAACACCACTTTGCTTGTTGGATTTAATACTCATTATTTAATATCTTATTCAAAACTAATACCTTTTAATTGTACATAGCGGCTGGAGATGAATGATGATACACATTCACAGTTGAAATAAGTCTAACCTTTTTCAATAATACAATGTTAGGTGTTGTAGAATTTTTTGATAAGACAGTATGATGAGTGGACAGTCAGCGTGGCTGCACATAGAGAAACGCAACTGTGTCATGACTGAAGGAACGTCGCACACAGCTGCAGAATGACGCCTCAACTCACGCTTGGGAACTGGCGCCATCTATTGACAGTAAACACTGATTGCATTGTGACCGGTTGTGACACATATCCACCAATGAGAAAAGTCGCAAAGTCAGAGTCGTGTCCGCCACACACTGCCGAGACTGAGTCCTGGCGATTCAGCATGCTGAATCAGCACTATTTCTGTCGGGACGTTGTCAAGACTGAAAAATCTGGGTCGGGAACCGCCACACATCAAGCTGGTTTCTAGTTACGTCGAGTTGAGATGAGTCGCGTTTCTCCGTGTGCGGCCGGCCTAAAGAAGCACATATGCACCAGAAGATGGATATACAAGTGCATAAATCATTCAAAGATTCTTCAAACTTCATACCATTTGGGCCACCTTCTGTTCACATCCAGTCCAGATTGGCCACCTCATGACAATCCCAGAAGCAAGTACACTTACAGACACCAGAACTACCTAATTGGCACTAATGGGAAAGGCTGACACCAAAATAAAACAGAGTTTTTATAAAACAAAGGCAATGGATGCAGCCGCTTAGTATCTGAATTATCATCGTGTCTAAGTGTCAACGAAGAGACACTTTGACCTAACCCTAACCATAAGCTACAGAATGTCTCTCATAACTGGGTGAAACGCAGTGATGGGCAGGTGAAGCTTCAAGAGGCACTGAGGTTTTCCCTCCAATTGTGCAAAAAAAGATTTGAAGCTTCAAGACTTCAGTCTAACTACAGTAAGAACAATGACATGTAGATCCCAACTGAAGCCATAGCAACCTCTCAAAAGCACTGACATTGTTTCAATCCCACATCAGCAATATAAGTTCAGTGTGGTCATTTTAATATCTAATATCTAATGTCTGTCATATTAACCTCATTTCCTCTGTCCACTAACCTCAGCTGGTCAAGGCAGATGGCCGCCTACCCAGAGCCGTGGGTTCTGCTGGAGGTTTTTGCTTTTCTACACTACTGACAACATTTCTCCCAAATTCCAAATAAAAATATTGTCAATCAGAGCATTTATTTGCAGGACATGACAAATTATTAAAATTAATGAAAGATGCAGTGTTTTCAGACCACAAAACTCTTGTTTTAACTTAGGAAGAGTTCATAAATTAAAATTTGGTGGAAAAACATGGGACAGCAGACTTTTCCTTGTTAAATAACCTTAGCTTCATGTGATCTCAGGACCTCCTTCTATACTACACAGACGGAGACACTGTCCACACTCCCAACGACCAAATAACCCCCATTTTCGAAGACTAGACGACTCTAACAGGAAAATGAGAGGACGTGGGCGCAGAGGGCGCGGAGGACATTTCCGGCCGCCGCCGCCACTACAGCGACTAGGCCAGACGGCCTCAGGACACCGTGATGACCCTCCTGAGCAGCCTATTGAAAACATAGTGGACATCTGTACATCCCTTGACATATTATGGTGCATGCACTACAGTTATGAAAACAAGAGTTCCAGACATGTCAATGTCAAATGGAGCTGTTTGGGTCAAATCAGCAAACGGTTTAGTAAATAAAGAGCTTTCACTAGGCCGCTGTGTTTCTCTGACCTAGTGACGGGAGCTGTTGTTCATGCATCAGAAATCTATTTGCCAAAAAGTCCAGTGAATTTTTTAGGACGAGACGTCTCAATTTAGGTTTTGGTATCAATTCTGGTTTTAAAATCAAACTCTGATTTTAGTCGTACATTATTCAAAGGTTACAGGACACTTGCCCTTGCAGAAGAAGTTTGCTAGCGAGGTCACTGACCCAGGTGCATTGTGAAAACTATGGCAGAGTGTGTGACCCTGAATAACACATGGAAATGCAGTAGCATTTAGTCAAAACAATATGCTGATGGAAGCTGTATATTAGTTTAGTTGTGTCTGACTGGCTGTGTTGTTTTATGTTTTAGTGTCTGTAAAATGAACTGAGTGTGTGTGGAATGAAAATGTGTGTGAGAGGTGACACAGAACAGTAGATTAACCGATTTTTTTTCCCCTTTACAAGTCTTACAGACAACCATAGAAAATCGAAAATATATATTTTAATGACTAACAAAATTAAGTAGACCCACATAAACAGAAAAGTAGATTGTGATAGTACAAGACATAACACATGATAACTTGTGAATAACAGGTCACCCTTTCCTTTCTTTTTTTTTGTGTGTGTTGACACGGAATACAATTACTTTACCACTCATGCCTTTATTTTATTTACATTTCTTTTTTTAAATTTTATTTCTTTTCTCTCCCAGAAAACTGCAGATCATGAAATAAGTGACTTTGAGATCCAAAAATGTCATAGAATGAAATAAAAAATGTGTCTAGCCCAAATCTTTTTGACCAAAGTCTAAATATATGACTAAAAGTTCAGGCTTCCACTGCCTATCATGACAATATTTGACATACAGTATACAACATTTCATCTGAAAGTTTACCAACACACATATTATTGGACTACAAAGACACACGTCCTCGTAGATTATGCCATGATGGTTAATCATAGTGTGTTTTGAAGATTTCTTTAAATCCACATATTGTTTGACATGATTTCTTACGTTACACATGATTAGTACAGTTTCAACATTACTCAGGTCCTGAAATTTCCCTATGGCAAGATTTGATGATTATTTGTATGAGTTTGAAAAAGAGAATATAATTTTCTTGTTGTTTTGTATGTGTTGCCGTATACGTAGATGAGTATGAAGGAACAGTACAAAGTGAGCAACGATAACTGATTTATACTATGTTTGATTTTGTGAAGAATTGCCATTGGCTTTGCAACTTTGATTTAGTAACTTATGTGTTTCTTGCAGCTTGAATTTTCACCTATTATTAATCAGATACCCTTTAAATTTTTATCATTACTTTCTTGTCTGTGTATGTAGAT
>JAQQAE010006808.1:0-16364 GCA_029823295.1 Pseudamia nigra
GATTTTAAAATGCAAACTGAGATGCATTTATCTATATGCTTTTTCATTTATGGTCGTACAAATAATATTAAGGATGATCAAGTCTCTGCTTCCTTCCTCCTCCTCCATCAAGCCTCCTTCACCTGCAGCCGTCTGTCTCCAAGGTAACGTGCCATTATGAATACTTTTTTAGAACTAATTTCATGTATTCCTTTTCAGATAATTAACAAAACATCCTTTTCAGATAATAATAATAAATAAACATTCTTTTCCAGATACCTCACGTGCACGTATGGGTATGTATGTATGGGAGTTTTCTTGGGTCTTGGAATGGATTAATTGGTTTTACATGCATTTTTATGGGAAAATCAGTCCCAAGTCACGAGTTTTCCACTTCACAGGCTCGATCCTGGAACAAATTAAACTCGTAACCCGGGGTTCCACTGTACTTTTACTTGAGTACTGCTTCTGTTTCCTCTACCCAGCGCTGGATGTGTGTCATGAGGTATCCCTGTACACAAAGTTTAAAGAGGATAAGAAGCCAAATCTCTCTGATGTATTAGAAATATCTGGACGTAATTACTCTAACAAGATCTCCACTTCTGCTTGGATGAAGCGTGCATTGAACTCCTATTAAGTGATTATCAAAACAGGCCACAAAGAATCACCTCTTCATCCTTTTGGAGAAACGACAGGTCTCCTTTAATCTCCAGTTTCACAGAATTAGGACCTACCAGATTGCAGAGGAAACACAATTTAGATTTGAGAGTTTTACATGCTGGTGCAAATGCAACAAACTACTGATGATGATGATGATGACTTACTTCCAACAGAGTTCTCTATGGCCTCCTGAGCTTTTTGGATTCCCAGTCTGAACTCCTGTATTTGTGGACGAAGCTTTTGTCCTCTGTGGTAAAACACCAGTGCAAACTCAAACTCCCCCATGTAGTACAACGCCTCTGCCTTTTGGTACAGACCCTGAAGACATGTACACACGATCTAGTACATTTACTCGATTACATGTACTTGAGGAATATTTTTCAAAATAATCATGTAAATTAACAAAAACAGAACAAAATAAACATAAGTGAACCAAAATCGACCAAATAGTCAACGGAATAAATTAAAAATCAAGAAGACACACATTGGAATGCACAAGAAGGAAGAAAAATAATCATTTAAACACAGCGAAATGAGCAAAAATAAACAAAATGATCTAGTAAATTAACAAAAATGCAAAAAATTAACAAAAAAAAATCAACAAAATGCACGACAAAATGAGCAAAAATAATCAAATTAATCATGTAAATTCATGAAACTGTACAAAAAACTAACAAAACTGAAAAACAAATCAACAAATCCTTACAAAAATTAGAAAAAAACTAACAAAAAATCAAGCAAATGGACAAATATGATAAAAATAACCAACAAAACTGAACAAAAATAAATGCGACCAATTTTACATCATCAATTTTTAAGTTGTTTTTATGACAAAATATTTTACTCTTACTCAAGGACTTATTCTTACGAGTACTTTTACTTCTCCTTGCGTCATTTTCTTATGAGTACTTCTACTTCTCCGTGAGTCATAAAAATGATGATGTACTGTAACAGTACTTTTACTTGAGTATTGTTTCCAGATACCTCACAAATACAGACTTTCACAATTACTTACAAAAAATAGGTAAAATCAACAGTATCATCAGCAACACATACTTAAAATATGGACATTAAAAACAGTTATTGCACAGTAAAATAGTTCCTGTCAGTGTTTTACTATTATAAATGCTCATTTTAAATAAATGATACTAATAAAATAAGGAAAACTAACAAAATGTCCACAAATGGACGCAGTAATCAAGAAAATCAGAAAAATAAGCAACAAAATTAAAACTTAATGATTTCCTAATTGAGCAAAAAGAATAAAACAATAAAAAAAAAACAAATAAGGAATAAACTAAAGTAAACCAATTGAGAAAATGAACAAAATGAATATAAATAGCATAAAACCATGAACTGGATCCGTTTTATTGGCAGTACAAATGCATATTTTACTAATAAAACCACCCAACCTGAAGTCCACACTTATGCTCAAATAGAAAACACTGACGTTCACCTCAAAAAATGACTTGTCTTCTTTGAGCGAAGCCTCTGCATCCTTTAAAGCGTGCTCAGGGTAGCCGCTCTTCAGGTAACACTTAGATCGACCGACGTAGCAGTGTTTGTCGTCAGGTTTTAAAGCAAGTGCCTAAAAAAGAGAAAAGGCTGTTGATATTTTGTGTATTTCAAGCATTTTAATCACAGTCTTGGATACTGTGCTGCTTGTATGAAAGAGCCACAGTCATCGCAACAATCCTCTTCATTTCTATTCAATACCACCAGGGGGCAACGACGGGGGCTGTTCAGTGAGGCCAATGTGGAAGGAACTTTAAGTTGTAATTCCACCGCTTGGCCACTGGGGAACCGATCGTCCGGCTCCAACAAGCTTTTTTCCCATAGATGCATGTGATTCTATCTGAAAACACTAAGCAAATGAATTTTTTTCATGGGTCATCATGGTCTCAAACATTTTATTTGGATCCTCTAGAAAGTAGCGTGATGGTCCACCTTTAATGTTTTGCTCCGTTATTAAGATATTACAGCAAATAATCCAACAAATCAGTGCCGTGCTGCGGTTTGATTGACATGTCGCTCTAGTAACAGCTCACCAGTGAAGTTGGACCGATTCAGACCTTTGTGTCTTCTATTTATTCAATATGTTCATAGTTATACATGACATACTCACAGCTGCAGTCGAGTGTAAGTGTTTACACTAACAACACCGTAATGTGACTTTGTTTGACACTGTGTGGTGAAGTTTCACCACATCAGTAAGCTAGCGGCTAATATTAGCTTCCTATGAGTCCCTTGGCATGAACATTTCGTAAGCCCCGCTGCTGTTTGTCCAAATATGGTTACATCCTGTTTTTGGCTCCAATATGTCGTCAAGGAAGTGACAACCCGATTGGCCTCAAAACGACCCTTCAGAAACTAATGGGTGATGTCACGGTCACTTTGTCCAGTTATATATACAGGCTATAATTACCACACAGTTTTTTAATTCACTGGTTTAATCATTGCCAAATGTACATTAGTTGTCAAATTTGTATGATAATTTTGCGTTCTGTATGATGTACAATCAATAAAGCCAAATAGTTTATTATACAACCACTACACAATAGTATCACTGGTTATAATCAGTGTAAACATGCCTTTCCCAAATTTAGGACAGCTCATCTTTGTTCATTTTGTGCAGAGTTGGTGATTTTCTTAGGTATTTTGCTCATTTTTATTAAATATATTATCTTGTTTATTTTTGTGCATTTTTATTAGGCCACTTTGTCTTTTTTTCCCTATTTTTTTGTTAATTTCTTGACTATTTTCTTTATGTTGATCCTTTGTTTTGTTCATTTTTGTTGAATTTATGATCTAGGTTCCGACTGTTAATCTTTTTTTATTACTTTGTCATTTTCCCCCTTTATTTCATTCACCTTTATTTATACGGGTTAGCCTTGTTGAAACCCACAGTCTCATTTTCAAGTATTTTTGTTCATTTCCTTTTTATTTTGTTCACTTCGTTTATGGTTTTGTTCAGCTTTTGTCATTTTTTGTTACATTCGTTTACTAACTTGTTCTCTTTTGTTGTTTTCTTTGATCTTTTTTAAGTTTTTGTTCATTTGGAGGATTTCTTTTTTTTACCTAACTTTGTACCTTTTTATTCATGTTCCTCATTGTTTCATTCATTTTTATCATTTCACAACATTTTATTTACAGTGTTCATTGATTTGTTCCATGTTCCAAGTTACTTTGTGGATATTTTGTAGATTATTGTGTTCATTTATTGGTTCATTTTGTTGATTTAGAGCTGATTTTCATTTGCATTTGCGAATGAATAAAATGAGCTAAATAAATCCAATCTTCAGTCTTATTATCTTTTACATTTAACCAGTAAAAAAATAAAAATTCTATATTTTGTGTATTTTTTTAGACTTCGATCTCAAGCAGACCCCAATTTTCAAAATGATTAAGTACCTAGACTCTTAAACATGACTGGTAAACGATCATTTCACACTTTATTTTAATCCACTGATACAGAGGATCATCGTTTTGACTTCGCTTACCTTCGTGTAGCTCTCGATGGCTTTCTTATACTCCCCTTTGAAATACAGCCAGTCCCCGTCCGCCATTAACGTGGAAAACACACCTTTGGGCTTTACACTATCATGGCTCCCTTCTGTGACCGACATGCTTACTCAAATGTATTTACTTTTCAATCTAACAGTCCTATATTTTACTTTGGGAGGACATCGGACATCCGGTGCGCTCGTATCCTAGCGACCGCAACAAACACAAAAACCCGGGAAGCAGTGACCTCTAATGGCCGTAAGCGGTACTGCAGCCGGTACAACTGCGTCAAGTAGAAACTGAAGATAAGCAGGCCCTGAATTTAAGATCAGTAAAATATCAACTGCCTCCCCAATAACACGGTTCAATTTTTTTTAATTATATAATACTTTTTGTCTCTAAAAACCCAGCTTAATATAGATAAAGGCAGTTCATTGGCTGGTTCATTTTGTTACACTTCTCCTGAGTTTATGTTGTTCGTGTTGATTTTTTTTGTTCATTTTGTGGATTATTTTGCAAACTTGACCATTGTGTTGCTGAAAAAGCTCATTTTGGCTATATTGTTCATTGTTTTGTGATTTTCTTAATTCTCTTTCTTTTTTCATTCATTTTGTTGATAAACACACATCATATTCAGTTCTTTAAAATACTACCTGTGGATTATCACAAGGTAAGAACAAACAAAAACATATGTCAATTTATTATGAATTTTTGGTCGCATTTTAATTTCCCTTATTTTCCTTTTTAATTTTTGTGATTGTTTTGCTTATTGTTCATTTCCTAAATCACTTTGTTCATTTTTTGCTCCTAAATCTAAGAATTTTTAACATTTTGTCTGCTAATTTCCCCTCTACTTAGCTTTGTAAGTTTTTTCTATTTGTTTTTTTTCTAGTCAACTGTGTAATGAAAACTAGAAATATTATAAAGTAGAATAAAAATGAGTTTAATTTTGCTCCACTCTAAAACTGATTATTACCTTAGGCCAATAATTTACTTCTAAAACTGCATTTACCAAATTTGTGGTGCACAAAAAATGGGTCACAGAACCTTTTTGTGATTTCATTGTAGTGATTTTTGTTAAATCGGTAAGATTGTTTTTTCTGGTCCCTAATTTCACAATTTTGTCGATTCACTGACTTTGCTCATTTTAATTTAAACCAAATGAACAAACCAAGTTTGCTCTTACTCAGATATGTTCAAATAGTAGTCAAGGTAATGAAATGCGGATTCATTTCCAGTAAAGAAAATGGGAGATTCTATGGAATTATACATTAAACCGCCTTATTGTGGGGTGCAAAGGAGACGCCAAATTTATCTTCTGCTGAAAAAAGTCTGAAGCACAGAAGTAAAACAAATGAAGCATCTTGGGGAAACCCAAAGGAGGCCACTGTTTATTGACATGGCTGGAACTTGATAAGGATAAAGAGAGGAAGGTTTCACCATAAGAGCAAAAACTGAACAAAAGATGAGGACGCTTTCCTGGTTTTAATGACAGGCAACAAACAATCATCAGGAAGTAATTGATCAATGTTGTGTCAGTTTTAAAACAGGGCCAGACTAAAGCTCCATCCCTAGGCCTAACTGCAGTCTTCAGTAAAATCACAGTCGAGCACTATTTCTGCGTAACCTTTCATGCAAATCAATTATCTTCCTGAGTTTGTATCAAAAAGATGTTCATGCTTGGTGCCTGTCAAAACCCTTTCCCGCAGGAGAGCGTCCTCATCCTGCATCATGTTCTATCAGACAGCAAATTTACAATAAATATACATATCAAAATTAAAAAAAAAGAAAAACATAAATGAACTATGATCACAAATCAACACTTTACATTCCAGTAAAATGTACAATGCAGCAATCTGTGAATGGCAACATCAAACATAAAACCTGTGACGAGAGGAAGGGTGACTGCGGGCGGCGAAGCAGCTGCAGCCGTCTCCGCTGCCACCTCGATGGTGTGCTTCGGCTGTACTCTACGGATACGTCTACGCTCCAGCTGTTGGGAATTTTAAAAATGTTCCAATGCTCCTATTGGCTTATGATAAGGAGACATTACCAGTGCGATCTGCAGCAGCCAACTATTAAACTGTCGTCAAAAGGGGGAAGTGCCGCTTGCTCAGTGATTTTCTTCAGAAATCATTAAGCAAGTTTGTAACTTTCATGCAAACCACTTCAGCAGGTGAGTCGAGACGAGCCAGAGAACAGCGTGCTCATTGCTCAGTCGCATCTCGAGGGTTTCCTCACGACGTAAATTCCTGTGAGGATTCCTAAAAGCTCTGACGCAATAGCTGCACAATCTCTGCTTTGCTTTCTCAAACATCTGAGAGGAGCTGGACCAGTGTTGGTAGCCATTACTGACTTTCAAGTGTATTTCGCTCAGAGACAGAAAAAAAAAAAAACCCTAATCCGAAACAGCATCGACTCTGCATGTTCTTGCTAGACGGGTGTAAAAATCATTTGCTGGATGTGGTCATTGGGTTGCATTCATTCAGTCAATGGCATAGACAAGAATCTGATTTGCAATCAGTCAGTCATTAAATACAGATGGCGGGTCAGGGGGTTGACGTTGTTGAGGAGTCCTGATGTTTTCACTGTTGACGTGGACGGATCCTCCAGTTAACCAAACTGGAAGAAGAAATTTCCTGGTCCAGATGCTGTGAAACAACAAAAACAAAGTCAAATGATGAATCAAAAAGTCCATCTTTTCTTGCAAATACATTTTTGTCAACATACACACTGCATAACTTACCTTCAAAACTAAATCCACCTGGGCCTCCAAAGAATGCCTTGAAAATGTTGTTGGCATCAAAGTCTGGAGGTGAAAGAAGAAAAAAAATGAGTAAACATTGATGCATGACTTTTCAGTCTGGAAAAGGTTTTTTTTTTTAAATCGCTGTTATTGATGTCCAGATATTTCATCATTTTAGATCTATATTACAACATTTAGAAACCTACTTATACAAATGTGAAACAGATCTGATCAAATCATCAGGATGTTTATTCAAATCTCAGCAGAAGTTGTCACAACTGGTGCAAACAGAGTAAAATTAAGACTTTTACACTTTGAACGCTGAAAAATCATACCTCAAAACAGCTCCCAACTCAATATTTTCAGTTACTTTGATGCCAGGCTTGAATTACTTTGAGTTTGGCGTTAGATTCAACAGTTACACTATTCTGAATAAACAAAATATTAAAGTCATGTACAAAATTCCCTTCACCAAGGTTATATTTTTGTCAACATTAATTTATCTGTTTGTTTACAGCATGACTCAAAAAGTTCTGAACAGATCTGGACAAAAATCGGTCATTAAATACAGAATTACTGGCGCAAGGACCATTCAGTTAAGATTGTGTTTGTGATCTGGATCCAGAACATTTTTCAAGGATACTTCACCATTGTGAGATGGAACCAAATGAAACATTTGTGCTTGTAAAGACACAAATAAGGCCCTGAAAATTTAGGCAAATATCCCACAATAACGCCATAATAGATTCTATCAAACCACAAAGTTTGATCCAGATATGGTCAATATTCCAGATATAGTGATAGTTACAGGAGTTGAGGAAAAATAGCTGCTGTAAGCTAGTAAATAAAGCTGTAGACATAAAACTGACACCAAACTGTAAGTCTAGTGATTCAGTAACGTGTCCACTGATTTGACACATCTTATTGATTTATTTCAAACCAGAATTTAAAACAAAAGGAAAGAACAAAACCACGGCAAAAATCACACTCTTTGAAGTTCGAAACGGTTTAAGGATGAAGTGAAACACTTATCTAGTCCAAACCCTTTTTTTAATCAAATTTTAACTTAGTAACTCAAAGTTAAGGCTTTCGCAGCCTCAAATAATGATATGTAGCTTTTACAGTATTACATTTGAATATTTAACACAACACAAATCACTGTAATACAAAGTATACACTGTTTTCAATAAACCTCTTAAATTATTCCATATCCTTTAATAATGTTATTTTTGAAGATTTGTTTAAACCTACCCATTGTTTGACATGTTTTCATTTCTTCACTGCAGCTGTTCCATAAATTAACCCCTATATCTTCAACATTTATGGAGCTAGAGCCAGATGACAACCACCATTATGGAAATATTATTTTTTGTGAACTACGCCTGAACTAATAATGACATGCATGCGATTCCAAAGGCTAGGATGGTAGGTTTTCATGGACAAAGAATCCAACGAGGGTCATTTTTTTTTTCATTGTCGTATCTCAACAAATGCATGAGGAGAACCTGAGCTGCCTTGGTGGAGGTCTGCATCTGAAGGTTTTCCATTTCATGTCATCAGCCTGCTTATCATAACATTGGACTTATAAAATTCAGCTCAAACACGCAAATCCAATTTCCAAAAATAAACCACCCCCACTTAGAAAAGCATCTCTCAGTGATTATACTGTCGTTGTGGGCTAATACATTTTTCCCTTAGTGGCGTTTTTCTATTTCTTCAGCTTTGCTGCTGAGTGAATGTCTTGTATTGATTAAGTCTCGCAGTCAGATTGCAGCTTATCAGCTCAAACGTGCTTCAAACCTCCTCTGTTCACCTTGGGAGCTGCTGCACCCCCCAAAGCCTGCCAAGACACTTACCTCCCATGTTCATGCCATCATCCTCTAGATCCTGCCCGCTGTCATAGCGAGACTTCTTCTTTGGGTCTGAGAGCACGCTGAAGGCCTCTCCCACCTCCTTAAACTTCTTCTCCTCTTCCTTCTGCACTTCGGGGCTAGCTCCGCTGTGTCGATCTGACAGGAAAGATAACAGAAAAATGGTGAGTCACTGGGGCTGGAGAATGTCTGTGTGCATGTCACTTTCAGAATTTACAGCACCTGGGTGATGTAAGAGGGCCCGTTTGCGGTATGCTTTCTTGATTTCATCTTCTGTAGCGTTTTTATCCACCCCGAGCACTTTGTAGTAGTCTTTCCGCTTGCTTTTCTTCAACTCCAGCTGAGCATTTTTCAGGAGATGCTTGTGTTCTACAATAAGAGGAAAAAAAAGAACATCAGTAAATTTGAGAAGCTTACACTGACACATCTACTGCAATGTAATAACATTAAAAAACTGCTCAATACGTGATGTTAACAGTACAATGAAACATGCTGCGTAGATGCTGAGCTGATGGCTGTGTCAGCTCAGCATCTATAGTTCAATTCTCACCCTTCGTCTTCTCTGTCTGGTAAACCTTTTCATAGTCCCGAACTGCCTCCTCATATTGTTCTGTGTCCATATAGCTAACGCAAATTGAGCACATGTATTATTTACTGTCAATTTTACCAGTGTAAACAATTGTAATGAATAGAATTCTCTCTTCTGCAGTGAAATTGGAAATCCTGGACGTACCACTGAGCTCTCCGTAAATAGGCCTTGATGTAGGTCTCATCCAGTTTAATGGCCTTTGTGCAGTCTTCAATGGCCTGTTCTAGTTTCTTCAGCTTTCAAAGAAAGAGAAAAAGGCTTAATTATGCAAGACGGGGAAAGTAGTGACCTAATTTTGTTCATCGGACAAGAGAAAGTACAACACTGCAAGAACACCTAAAATAAAAACAGACTGAGATTTCTGCAGTGTGACACTAAAATCAGAATATGTGTGTGAGTTTCCATGCAATGAATCACAGAGGGAACAGTTGGATTCATGGCAGTATATGTGATGAAAGTATGGAAGGATGATGAAGTACACGAGGGGAAACATTCAAGAAGAGCATGAGTAGACATTAACATTGCTGATTTGTTTCAATAATTGGCCAAAATGTGCAGAGAGCAATATGTGGAGTAATTTAATTAAAGCATGTCCACACTTTCATGCAAAATAACGTATTGGGGTTCCTCTGTGCAAGTGACTCACCTTTGATCCGACAGTGGCCCTATTACAGTACAGCTTTGCATTAGTCTTGATATTATTTGGATCTATTGTTAGTGCCTCAGAGTATAAGTCATAGGCTGCCTCAAAATTTCCCTCCTTGAATGCCTTGTTCCCTTCCTCCTTCTTAGCTTTTAATGCCTTGGCGTTCTGGAAGAGAATAAATGAAACATTTAAAGCATCGCTGAGAAATTTCAATAGCAATATCATAGAGGGTTTGTCAATGCAAACAAATAGTTGAGTTACACTGCATTATTTGTTTTGTAAAACACTGCATAATCAGTTTCTAAAACTTTTACTCACTCTACATGCCAGCCGAGCCTTGTCGTGGTCAGGAGCCATACGCAGAGCCTGGACAAAGAACTGGACTGCCTTATCAATGCAGTCCTCATAGTACAGACATAGACCACGCACGTACAGCGCGTCTGCATTAGTGGAGTCCATCCGCAGAATGTCGCTGAAATCAAATCATCGATATGAATGCCAATGCAGACACACCTCAGTGCCGTGTAATGCACCAAGTTTACTGTCATATTCCAGTTATTGCTAATAAATTACGAGCCGTAAGGTTTTTTCTGCATCTTACCTGGCTACTGACTGAGCCTCAGCATAGCGTCCGAGCAGAGCTAAGCATTCTGCCTTCAGGATCTTAAACCGGTGACAGGCTGTGGCAGATTCCAAGGCACGATCCATACAAAACACAACCTAAAAACAGACCTGACAGTTAATATCGCAGTTACTTGACAACACAGCCACTGGTGATGATAGAGAAATAATTATATATAATGTGTGAAATGCTTAATAATATATAATCTTGAGTGTCAAGTTGACTGTATGAACTTTTTGAACTTTTATGCACTGCTCGACTACAGAGTGAGTACTTTCTCGAAGACATGCATCTGTCTGGATATGGTTCCTCTTTTTATTCATTTTCTACTATTAAAAAAATAAATGATTGATAAAAACAAGAAGTACCGGTATGTGACTTGCTAAATTCACAGAGACAGAGATCAGACATCTATGCGCCTGAACAACACACCCACAATCCTTGTGATATGTGACCTTTGAAAAAGCATAGAAAAGACTGTATTTTTGTTCATTCCTCTGAGCAACATCGTTGTCCTATGTTTGTTATTTCTCAGCAAGAATAAAGAGCTCTGAGTGTCCAGTGTTTATTCCTGCGAGTTGATTCATTTCAGCTCTGACATTGGTGGCATGTCCCACAAATGACAAATACAATTGCTTACCATTCTGAAGTCTCGCTTGTCAAATCCAATCTCTGCCATTCTCTCATATTCAAGGATGGATTCTGCATTCTTTAGCTGAAAAAGGATTTAGTGATAATTAATACCATGAAAGACTTGTAGTAGTCGCACACTGCTTTACAGCTCCAACTGGCCATGCTTTCTATGTTGTAACTCAGTGCTTATAGAACCAGGTCAAGCAGCAGCACTTCATTGAATACCCTAAAACTTGCCTCCTGGCTTTTGCGTGGGGACTTAAGGCTAACCCTAGTTAATCTCTTCTTAAACCGCTCAGAATCAGACTTTTGCAATTTATTCGTAGTAGCTTGGCAAAGCTTAACTAGTTGTAAAAGTTGTCAAATCATGTTTTTTCACCACGCTGGCTCACCTCCTGCTGCGCCTGGCTGTTGTCAGACTCAAGCTCCAAAACCCTCTGGAAACATCGACTGGCAGCCATAGCATTGCCAAGGGACAGGTGGCATTTGCCCTCTCGCAGATGGCCCTGTGCAAAAAACATATTCACAAGTTTTTAGACTGTAGACAGTCTTTTAAATTTACAACGGGACACTTCATGGCCCACTTTTCAATCCTACTGTTAAGTTTTGAGGGTTTTACACCTGCTATATATAGACATACATTCACTGCACTATACAACAGTACCATATTTTACTTTTATGTTAACTATTAAATATAAAGGCACTTGTGTCCCTTCAATGATGTTCATTCAAACAGCAGTCCTGAAAATGTGACAAATCTGACAACATACCTTCATGAAAGTGTTGTCTAGTCGCACTGCTTGTTGGGCATCCTCTAACCCTTCTCTGTATCGCCCCAACATCATTAGTGTAGCAGATCGATTACCATAGTAACTTGCATTCTTTGGGCACATGTCTGCACAAAAAGACAAGTTTGTAATACACAGTCATGTCTGAATTTCTTTAGTCTGTACAAAAATTAACATCATCCTGTTGATTAACAACAGCAATATGACACTGGCATATTTACCAATGGCCTTAGTGTAGTAGTTGAATGCCTCTGCATAATCCTTCTTAATATAAAAGGCATTGCCTTGTTCTTTGAACCCCTCAGCTTCCCTGTGTAAAAAGAAGCACAAACACACAGAAAGTATAAGGAGAGTAAGTCTACTTGTAATAGCCCGGTGGCAGTGGCCAGATCTCTTTTCCAGATGGTTACTAAACTTGTGTCTGCAAACGTCAACTTGCAGTAACTATAATTACCTACGATGCTGTGACATGTGACCATTACAATAAGTCAAACCTGTGAATGACAGACTGTGTCCTGGTCCCTGTTTGCTAAACATAGAGCCAAGAGCAGGACATAAATATCTTTTCCGATCAAACACGTTGCTATTTTGTGAACCTGACAGGGAGAGCACAGCGTGGAACATATGACACCACGCTGTGGGCAACTGCCATTACTTTTTTTGGAAGTCTTTCGTGTTTCGCATCACGAACACAGTTTGAGTGAAAGGTGCCTAGACAGCTCCGAGAGTCATTTTGTTACATGACACACATATAAATCACTACTTAATGGCAGATGAAGTGTTAACCTTCTTTCAACTTCGGAACATTACAACATGCTTGAGTAAAGCTTAGAAATCAAGCAAAGGAGCCACCTCGGTAAGAACTGGGCTAGCTAACGCTACCCGGGCCAAATTTAGCCTAACTGTTCGCTGCTGAGCGTGCGTTGTACGACAAAAGTGGCATGGCGACAGCTTTAATCGCACAAATCGGCAGTACTTGTCGTTTATATATGCACGTTTGCTGCTGACAACAATGCCATTTTCCCCCCATACCTTTCCAGTTCTTCGTCACTGAGTATTTCCATGTCAGGGTCCATGTTCACAGCATCACAGTGCTCCGTCGCCATTTTGCCGTCAATGAGGATGGGCGTGTCCGACACTGCAGTCGTGACGTGTTACGTAAACACTGTAAACAGGAAGTTGTCCGTCAGCGGAGGTAAGTGGACTGCAGGTTTTAAAATATTTATCTAAAACAAGGATATTGGGTGTATATACATGTAAAATCGTAAGTGTAAACACTATATACGTTTTAAACACTGATTTTAGTTCAAACTGTCAATTTCAGGTTGTTTAAATTAATCTCTATGTGATATCGTACTTCCGAACGTCTCCTATGCTAATGCTAAAGCTAAGCTACTTCCTAAATTCTCCAGTCCAGTAGGCACGTTGGCTTTATAAGCTTATACTTTATATAGTATTTAATAGTAGAGCATAATTAATGTTCCGATGTTCGTTGTCTAAGACTTGGAGAATTTAGTACCATCTATCTGCATAAATAATAAAAATGAAACAAAAATAACGACAACCTGTGTGATAGTTTGGATTCAGTGTCACTGATGCGAAACTGCCAAATTAATAGTCACAACGCTGTTTTGAGTTTTTTAAATCTTAGTGTAGGTTTGTGTACTTCGGTTCAGAAAAAGCGCATTTCAAAATAAGTCATGACACATATTCATTGATACCCAGACAAGCAGTTTCCTTGTCAAGTATTGTGTTACATTTACAAACCTAAAGGAAATACTCACCAGCTATATTTAGATGAAAATAACTAGCAAACCATACTATCCTAATATGCACTTAGTATATGACAGTAAAACAGAAGAAGGAAAAACAAGGCCATGTTACCTGTGTGAATGTGGATTGTGCTGCTGTACTCCTTTAATGCAGACAGTAAAGGTGACTTAAAGTGCATTTACACGGAAACAGAAACAGAGTAGAGCATGTGACCCAGACCAGAGCCTCTCCCTACCCCTGTCTGGAAGCGTGGATGAGCTTAATGCTCTGTGGATAAGGGAGCTCCTATCTGTGACAGCAACCTGCAATACACTGCCTCTACTTTATGTGGTTATTGTCTCTTTGCGCAGTGTCCTTCTTTCTGTTACCATCACTTATCACCATCTGATTATTTCAGTTCTCGTTTGTACTAACACTGTTACTAAATGCTGTTTTTAACTCTGGTTTTCCATCTGTCTCTTGTATTTAATTTTTATCCCATTTTTGCACCTGGCAGGGGGATACCATCATGGGAAAAAGCTGTAAAGTGGTAGTTTGTGGCCAGGCCGCGGTTGGTAAAACAGCTGTCCTGGAACAACTACTGTATGCCAATCATGTTGCAGGTATGCCTACTTGGATAATAATACTGACCATATTAATTAGTCTGAATTAAGTATTTGCCTCATTTACATGAAATACTTGGTTCACAGGAATGTTAGTATTACATGTGATTTGTGTTTGATTGGCATTGTTGTTCTATTTCTAATTATTCACAAAATATTTGGAAACAAAATTATTAGGAGTCGTGAAATGTATTAACTAGATCATGGCAGTACTTAATTTAAAGGTGAAAATTGAAGAGCTATAAACGCTTCTATTGGAAATATATTTTTTACTCTTGTTTTCCGAAACATGTTATTGAGAACTTACCTCAAAATTTGACGTCTGCAGTTTGGAAAAGTTTACATACCTATTTCCAACACCAAGTTAAAGTGCTGCTCTGTTTTCAATAAAGCATGCGTAGTGAAAATTAATACATTGCTATTAATCAATCATTTTAATTGCTTCACTGTTAGGTTCAGAGCCCATGGAAACCATAGAGGACATCTACATTGGCTCCATAGAGACCGATCGCGGCACTCGAGAGCAGGTGCGCTTCTATGACACTCGTGGACTCCGCGATGGGATGGAGTTTCCTCGTCATTACTACACCTTTGCAGATGGCTTTGTGCTTGTTTATAGCGTTGACAGTAAAGAATCTTTCAAGAGGATGGAAGCTCTGAAAAAGGACATTGACCGTCACAGAGACAAGAAAGAGGTAAGGAACACATTTCTGTCCTTACTTGGGCAAGGCTTGGCTATTTTTTAAAAATCTGATGTAAGAATTTCTTAATGATACTGAACTAATATGGTCATTACTTTTGATCAACAACCTTAAGAGCTGTTAAGAGATCAATGATATTGAAAATGGTTGGAGCCTCTATTTGTCCACAAACACAGCAAACAAAAATGATTTGTGGGCTTTATTTTGCAGTGTTGCCAACAGTCGAAAAACTATGCAAAAATTATTGCTGTGGGAAAAAAACTGTACAGTAACTCCTTCATGGTGACTTAAAGCAAACACATTATTATGTAAAACAAAAGAATAACCAAATAAGGAACCAATATTTTGTTATATTTCACATTAATGATTATTTTTGCATTTGGACATGGCTTTCTTACACCTGAAAATTCAAATTTACACACATATCTCGATTACGATTTGAATGTTCTTACCCTCTTGTCTACTCAACATGCTTTAATATGCACAGTGCTGGTCATTAAGTCTGATACATTTCTAACCTGGTGATGCCGATCCACAGGTGACCATTGTTGTGCTAGGTAACAAGATGGACAAACCGGACGAGAGGAGAGTCGACTCGAACATGGCTCAGAACTGGGCAAAGAATGAGAAGGTGCGTTTGTGGGAGGTGTCGGTGGTCGATCGGCGCACGTTAATCGAACCTTTTGTGTACCTGGCCAGCAAAATGACACAGCCACAGAGCAAGTCCACTTTTCCTCTCAGCAGAAATAAGAATAAGGGGAGTGGATCTACTGACAGCTGAATGACCAAACAGAGAGGTCATCAACAAGAGGCAGGGACAGTTGTGACAAGTGTGTGAAAAGGAACAGTTTCATTATTTTGAGTTGAATGGGACCTTGAGCAATGTTGTTATTTGGTAGCATCCAAAAAAGAAGTGTCTTAGAATATTTAAATTAATTATGACTGAATGAAAATGCAAGCCTATCAACATTTTCATTCAACAGCACTTGCTTCCCTTAGATGTCATTCATTTTTTAAATTAAAGCTAGAGGATGTAACATTTTCCAAAAAACACTAGCTAGACTCTTGAATTAATAATCCACATCAGTCGTCACCTCTGTCCCTGCTTCAGTGTGGGGTGGTGGATTTAGCTGCACAGACCTTCCCCTCTGCATGTTTTCTACTTTCCTCTTGTTTTCATGGCATGTGGTTTTCCTTCTGTCGACTGGACTGGAAATTTGGTTTGAAGACGTTTCGCTACCTATCCAGGA
>JAQQAE010006809.1:0-16364 GCA_029823295.1 Pseudamia nigra
AAGCGCCTAGAGATAATCGGCGATTATGATTGGCGCTATACAAATAAAGATTGAATTGAATTGAATTGAATTTCAGCATGTCTTTGAATTCAGCCCTCTGTAGATTGATAATAATTTCCATCAAACATTGTGGAATCCTTTTATTTCTATCACATCAACAGTATAAATATCCAGCATGATTTTTTCCTATTGAGATGTGATGTGTTTTCAAAGTCCGTCCATGCATCTTCTACTGCTTTTCTGTGGGGTTGGGTCGTAGGAGCAGCAGCTTGAGCAGGGACACCCAGACTTCTCTCTTTTCAGCTACTTCGTACAGCTCTTCTGTGGGGGACCCTCTGGAATTCCCAGGCCAGCTGAGAGACATAGTCCCTCCAGGGGACTATGTCTTCTCCAGGACCTCCTCCTAGTGGGATGTGCCTGGAACACCTCACCAGGGAGGTGTCCAGGAGGCATCCAAACCAGATGCCCAAGCCACCTCATCTGGCTCCTTGCGACGTGGAGGAGCAGTGGTTCTACTCTGAGCCCCTTCTGGATGAGTGAGCTTCTTATCCTATCTCTAAAAGAGAGCCCAGTCACCCAATGTGCCTGTGTTTTCAAAGTGTTCCTTTAATTTTTTTGCATTACAGGGGACATATTGTGGGGAGGCTGAAAAAAATGCTTAGCTATCAAAACATCTACTCTAAGGAAAAACACCTTTTGGTTTAACATCAACCAAAAAAAGCTAGATTTCTAAGTTTTTGTCATGTCAAAAACATAGCCACAGCCCCCAGTCAGTCCCCCAGAACCCCTAGAACCATCAAAACAACCAGGATCATCCTGTACCCGCAGTCTGTCCACCAGGACCACTAGAAGTATCAGGACACAAATGCGGGTCTGTTCAGCACTGACTGATTTGCCTTTAAAACAACAGACTGAAACAATCCATAAGGTAACATCTGAAAATGTACAGCTTACATTATTTTAAATGATTTGTGTGGCATTTTGAGCTACTGTCATCTTTACTGACACATGTACTGTATCTCTGACTGTAGTTTATACTTACATGTACGCATGTTTTAAAACAGTGTTTTAAAAATACTGACAGACACATCCATATGTACTGTATTTATTGTCTGTAATATGCTTTCTGGTGCTTGACACTTTTCAAAGCATTTTTGGTTAATTTTGCTGGACATTGCATTGTGAATTAATATTGAATCTTTTATAAATAAATGTGTTGTATGTTTAAATAGGACTGCACTGATTTACAGTTTCAAGGTGTACTGTGGCATGAAAATCAGCAGGTAAACAGGGAATACTCATTTACCTTATTTTTCTTGGTTCATATGCTTCCAGTAAGCAATGGTTTCATTTATAATAAAACAATTCATTTCAGCTTTGAGGGTCATTACAATAATTGTCTAATTCTGTGAAAATGATATTTGTAACCCTATATGTGCTGTCAATTAAAAAATAAATGACACAGTTGCATCTTTTTGTACAAAGATGTACACAAAAAGGAACATTGAACAGAAAGCTCAGAGATAATGAAGACAAAAGAAATTCTGTTAATGATTTCCTGTACTTGATGGGATTTGCAGAGGAGCTGGTGATGATGAGGGGCTGATGGAAACAGGAAGAGAATGCGCAGCCTTGTGGCCAAAGGTAAGTTCATGATGTGTTTGTGGGGAAAAAAGGCCTCGGGACTCTCGCTCAGCAGCTAATTTAAGACAAAGGCACTCTCACATGCTGGAGGTCACATGAAGTAAGAAATGTACACATACACACACACTGTCTCACCATCACACTGTGTGTTGTGGGTTATTTGAAATCTCTCTGAGCCGCCTCTCAAAGATAGACAGCATTAACTCAATTCCACATTGATTACTTCATGCTTGAGACATGACACATGTCACTCTTACAGTATTTAATACTGTTTAGAAATATTTCTGATACACATGCTATGGTATTATCCAGTTCGTAAGTTTCCAGTTGTCATTTTGTCTCATTTGTCTCTTCTGAATGCAGAATTGTTGTAAAGTTTACCATTCGTTTCTGTTCGGTTTGTACGACTTCATGTAAATGTCTAACAGTTCCATCTGGTGTCTGTAACAGAAGATGAACAACATGAGCTCCCTTAGTGGTTTATTGTGAACACATTTTGGGCTTTTGATTTTTTAAATAGTGCCATGACTTCCTTTAACGGAGGAGAAAAACCTCTAGCAGGTAGACGGCCATCTGCCTTGACCTGCTGGGGTTCGCGGACAATCCCTTTTGTTGATCTGTCTCAAATGATCAAGTTTCTGAAACAAGTTTGCATGAAGATGCTGGAGCAAAAAAAAGAAAACCTTCCTGAGGGTTTGTCATGTGTCAGTGATTCAGCTGTGGTCCATGAAATGGGTAATGTGAGGATTGGGGTAGTAAACATGGAATAATACTGTGCATATACTACACACCTGCTCATTGTGGAAGCACACTGCACACGAGGCTGGAAGACTGCTGAATTCTATACTGCTTTACAAAAAATGTCAAAGACTATCTCAATACATTTCAGGACTTCCTTTTTTCCTCACTCACCTTCCATTACTGCTCACACATTGTTGTTCAGATTGAGTTTAAAACTGACAGATTACCAGCACAGCGAGACGAGCAAAGGAAGAGGGAAGCAGCACTCCTGACAAGTTGGAGCTCTGCTGTTGCCATGACAACCACACCAGGCTTATTATCAGCATGGCCTCCCTTCTTCTACTTCTTGTCTTGTGTAGTTCTTCATCGTGTAAGAGCACAAAGACAAAAAACGGTAGAATGAAAGCATCAGGAAAGTAGATGAAAGTGGGAAAACGCACCGATTTGCTGGTGCTGTCTAACACCTCCTCTTCAACAGGCTCCATGCGGATATCCTGCAGAACACCACAATATTAACAGTGAATTACAGAGAAATAGAGATAGAGAGCTAAAATATACTTAAAATACACAGGTTTGTCTGCTTCCCCAAACACATACAGTAGGTTTCATCGCAACATTAGAGAACAATTTTAGTCTGGGGCCTCTGGATGCTCCTGGAAATCTTGAAAGTGAGTTCTTACTGCCTCAATGTGCGCCTTTACACACAGGTTTATGAAATGAACAAAACATGAGAAAAAACAAATAACATATTAAAGAAAGTGAACAAAAAATGAACTAGATAATACACAAACGAAAATATGAACACATGCCAACAAATGAATAAAATATGCAACAAAATGACCATTAAAGGACAAAACGATGCACAGAATAAAAAAGTCAAGTAAATGAACAAAAATGTAGAAAATAAGGAACAATATGGGTAAAAATGAGCAAAATAATCAAGGAAATTAGCAAAAATACAGAAAATTAGGATGAACAAAAATAAGCAAAAGATTTTAAGCAACAAAATTACAAAAAAAAGAATGGAATAAATTCACAAACTGAACAAGAATTGAATAAATAAGAAATATGAATATAAATAAATAAACAAGAACATTTATTTAAAAAATATGTGCAGAAATGATACTTACAAATAACATAACACTAACTAATGAAAAAAGCAAAGAATGAATTTTATTGATTTTTTTTTAATCTACACCTACAGTATGTACTGTAGTCTATCAATTATCTTAGGTACTGATATACATGAAATACATTATTGTTTGTATTCTCATATTATTCTGTGTAGAGCAATATCCAGCATCAGAATTAATCATTTTATTGTATTTTGTCACCTATTATTGAGAAATCAATCATACAAAGAGATAGTTCATAGAAGACTAAAAAAGAATGACTATTTAAGTTTTTTTAAAAGGTGGCGTAACAGAAAAAAAACTAAGTAAATAATTTGAAAATAAAAAATAAATTCAAATGATACATTTTACAACTTAATTGTATGTATTATATTTTTCATAGTGTTTCAATTTATTGCTACCTTTGTTCAGTTTGTTAATTAGTTAATTTTTTCATTTTGTACATTTCATTTTTCATTTGTTAATAGTTGATCATTTAGTTGATTTTTTTGTCCATTTATTTTATTCTTCTGTTCATTTTTAGTCATTGATTCAAAAATGTGTATCGGCGATGTCAAACGTCCTATGAGTGACACAAACGCAGACACATTTTTCCAAATGTGACAATAGGTGTCATGTAAACAGACTCTTTGAGTTGGATATTCTGAATCGTGACTTTTTTTCAAACAGAACATTTTTCTAACTGATATGTCATATGCTCGTATTATTCTGGTTTTCGAAGGTTTATTTGGACATGTATACAAGACATTTTTGAAAATGCACTGTATACAGTACATGTCAGGTTTAGGTCAGGTGCTGTCGAGACAAACATCCTATCAGGTACAGATGGAGAAGGAGAAACACACCCACAGCACTTTAAATACTGTACAAAGGTTTTGGATATAAACAAATAAGAAAAAGTATATAATGTAGCACGTTAATGGAGTCAAATGTAGATTTGCTGTGGAGTGCAGACATCCAGCCAGTCACAGGGTTTCTATAGAAAGACGTGCTAAACAGATGAATCCTGTGAGGCTCACGAGCAGCTGATATTTCCCATTCCCATATGTGTATGTGTTTGTACGTAGGAAGGTGTTATTGGGTTTGAATTAGGTTGTTGATATTGTTCTGCAACCACTTGCTATAATTTGTGGTTAATTTGAGAGGCATGATGTAAAGACCAGATGGTGAGAGGAGAGAGATGCAGACAAAAATGATAATCATGCTCAGTATTAATAAAATGTGAATTTTCCTTCCCTGATGAAACCATTAAAATTCACAATTTTTTGAATTTTTAGATTTAATTTTCTTTATTTTCACTTTTTTCACTTCCTCATTCTTGGATAATTTTATTATCTAAAAATATTTCCTTGATAATTTGGTTCATTTTTGTTGATTATTTAGGTTTTTTTTGTTGATCTATTACTTATTTTATTCATTTGGATTAATGTTGTGAATGTAATATAAGTTCATTCATTTTTATACAGGTTGCTTATTTTGTTTATTTTGTTAATTTCTGTTGATTTTGCAACTTAATTAGCTAATTTCCCTACATATTGCTGTTTGTGTTCATCTTTGCTCCTTTCCTTGATTATTTTGTTAATTCCTGATCATTTTGCTGCTTATTTGATTCACATTGGTTCATTTGGTTGCTTATGTTGTTCATTTTTGACCATTTTTCTTTATTTTTTTGTGTATTTCTACTGATTTTGTTGCTTATTTTTCTCATCTTTGTCTATTTTGTTATAGATTTATTAAATATTTTATTATTGTTATTTATTTGTTACTCAATTTACTTAATTTTATTGTTTATGTTGTTAATCAATTCTCATTGGCTTGATTATTTTGTTAATTTTTGTAACTTTTATAAGTCTATGCCTAAAAGTTACACATTGCACTAAGAATTGCCCAGAAGACTCAAAATAAAAGTGAAATGAAAGTGTGTGATATTTCCAAGAGAGTAGAAATGTACCAACTAAAATGTTCCCCAAAATATTACGTAACCTGAAACCTTGACCACTGATGATGATGGTGGTGATAGAAAAGAGACAACAGTATGGATTTCACTTTAAGTCACCTTTTTTTCGAGCCGGTCAATTAATTTCTGTAGTCTGTTGACCTGGGTCATCCATTGGCAGTCTTCATCATAAACACCTGAAAGACAGATGGAGGCACAGAAGAGGATAGATCACAGACAGGAAGTAAACAATGACAACAACAAAGATCAAGAGATCATTTTAAACACATTTTCCTCCATGAATTGTTTCATCTGAATACTCTGCAGTAACCAAAATAATGCCGGCATCCCAGAATGCATTACAAGGCTTCCTTTCATCTCATGTCACAGGTAGCCATGAAAATCAATGTAAACGCTCTGAGACTTGTAATCAAAGTTGAAGAGGCTCCTAGCAACAAGCGCTGGTGAAATAATGGAAAACAAAGACAAAGCTGTGTGCACAGGAAATTACATACATACAGAAGCAAAACAAACAGCAATATAGAAGTTATCAATTAGACCAAAACTTTTTTTGACCTACACACATGTAATGTTTTTACTGTATCACTATCTGAAAGCCTGTGTATACACAATTTTTTGACTTTTGGTATATTCTATGTTGCTTACAGTGGTGCTTGAAAGTTTGTGACCTAAGACAAAGTAAGAAGAACCCGAATAAACAAATTGGGAAAATATCTATCATCTGATTATTTATTTATTGAGGACAATGGTCCAATAATATAATAATTCAATTCAATTGTATTTGTATAGTCAGTCAATCATAATCTAAGATTATCCGAAGGTGCTTCACAATTCAAGGCCAAAACCTCAAGACTATACAGAGAACAAAACCAAACAGAACCACCAAGAGCAAGCCAAGGGCGACGGGGGGGAGGAAAAACTTATTTTAACAGAAGAGGAAAAACCTCCAGCAGAACCAGCGGCTCAGGGTAGGCGGCCATCTGCCTCGACTGGCTGAGGTTAGTGGACAGAAAACAGACAAAAGAAAAGAGCAGAGGTAGAAAAACAAGCAACATCCACAGTCACAGGACCAGTGCACAATCAGCAAACACACAGCAAGGACATCTTTGATATGGGATGAAGCCTTATTGTTTAGGACTTTGTAAGTTAAGAGGAGGATTTTAAATTCTATTCTAGCCTTTACAGGTAGCCAATGAAGAGACACCAATACTGGAGAAATACAATCTCTTTCTTGCTCCAGTTAAGACTTGTGCTGCAGCATTTTGGATCAGCTGGAGATTTTTTATATATTTATTCGGGCATCCTCCCAGTAGTGAGTCATCATAACCCAGTCTAGACGTAACAAATGCATAGACTGGACTGGTTTTTCTGTATCACCTTGGGACAGAATATTCCTAATTGTAGCTACATTACGGAGATGAAAGAAGGATGGACTTGACATTTGCTTCATATCAGAACTGGATGATAAGTCGTAATCCATGATCACTCCCAGGTTTTTCACAGCTGCACTGGGTTCCACTGAAATGTTGTCTAGATTAAGATAGATTAAGAAAGTCATTAGGGAGTGTACTCCGGAGATTCCTTGGGCCTATTACAATAACTTGAGTTTTATCACTCAATCAATAGTACTTTATTCGTCCCCGAGGGGCAATTGCATTTTCTCCCACTAAGGGGGAGGGAGCTGCAGCCCCATGAAAAGTGCAGCTCTGTGCAGGTGGGGGAAAGTGGGGGGAGGGGGTACAATTGGTAAGACGAGAAAAAGAGCACAGTTCGCAGAATTAGGCTCCTTTAGGGAGCATAATTATGATCACATAGAAAAAAACCTCATAACAGAATTAGCAGACAAGTTACAACACAAGACATTCATAACACAGCAATAGATTTCCAGAGAGCCTTGGATTCTGTAGGGTGTATTCCTGCCCGCTTGGATGTGTGAATGTCTTATCAGTCCTGATAGGGAAGTCGATGCTTTTCTCTCAACATGTCCAAAGATGTAACAAATTCCATCGTGATTGTCATGGCAACACATGTCCGTAAGAGTTCACATTGACCCCAAACCAGTGTGTTGTGTGTAAGTAGGAAGAGAGAAACCAAGACTTCGTTCTCTCACTTTATCTCTTCCCTGGAGGTTTTCAGTTGCAAGGTAACTTGCTCGGGGGAGCCAAAAGAAAAACAACATAAGACAGTCTGACTTTCTGAGGCAGAAAGGAATTTAACTCCTCATTCCAATTCAGTATTTTTATAATAATTTGCAGACCTCAAATTCTGGTCCATAAAGAGCCCCGATAGATTTCGAGATGTTGACCCCACCTCGATTTAACTCAGAAATCATCCCATGTTGCCAGGGCTCTTCCCAACTGCTCCAATTGGAGACAAAGCTTTGCGGGGGCACATGCTTTGAACAGCTTTGTCCGTCTTCTTTATTGAATGATACACCAGGAAAACACCCAAGCCAATCAGAGGAAATTCTGTTGTCATGGTTCCAAATAGATAAATATACTCCACATCCTCAGTCGAAAGCTGCGAAAGACACGAGTCTCCCCCACATACCCGCTGCCTCCATCCCCTGAGGATATGTCGGGTTCCCTCAGACCTGTCTTCCTGTTAAATAAAATAGGGGGTCAAGCATCCGCTCTCTCTGGAAGCCGGAAGAGATCTCGTTCGTCCAATAAGAGAAAATTAGATGTGATCCAGGCCATTATGTCTTTGAGCATATCAAGTACATCAATTAGTTTTATCAGGTTTCATGGAGAGTTAGAGCTGTGTATCATCAGCATAACATTGGGAACATATGCCATGATTTCTTATATCACCTTAAAATGTATAATGTAAAAATTATTTTCCAGCTTTCAGAGAGCGGATGTTTTTCCTATCACTCCCACCCCACTGATCCTTGCTTACTATGTCCTGTCTATGTGTCTGCTTCGAGCTCTGACTACATCTCAGGCAAAACTCAAAAGAAATCATGGAATTAATTAGCTGGGCCTTAAATGCAATTGACACCATTTTTTCAAACAGAGAGACGGGTCCGGGGGAACCCGAGTGTCCTCCGGGAACAGCAGCTGCAAGGTACATAAGGGATCCATGGAACACATGGAGACTTATGTGTCTCTCAGCTCTGTCGATTGAGGATGTGGAAGACATTTACCATTTGGGAACCACGGTCACAGAATTTCTGCTGATTGGCTTGGGTTTTTTACTGGTGTATCGATCAATAAAGAAGATGGACAAAGCTGTTCGAGGCGCGGACCCGGCAAAGCTTTGTCTCCACATTGGGCAGCTGGAGAGAGCTCTGGTGATGCAAAATGGGATGATTTCTGAGTTAAACTGAAGAGTGGTTAATATCTCAGAATCGATAGGAGCTCTCTATGGACAGAATTCGAAATTTACAAATATACAGAATTGGGTTGAGGAGTCTAAATTTTTGTTTTGCCTCTGAAAGTGAGACTGTCTTATCTTGTTTTTGTTTCGGATCCCTGAGCAAGTGAACCTGCAAATGAAAACCTCCAGGGAAGAGATGGAGTGAGAGAATGAAGTTTCCGCTTTTCCCACACCCACTTCCATCAACACTCTGATGTGGGGTCAAAGTGATCTCTTATGGACATGTGTCGCCATGGCAACCGCCATGGAATTTTGCTACATCTGGGACAATTTTTGAGAGCGGATCCTTGACTTCCCTATCAGGACTGATAAGACACAATGCATCCAGCAGGCATTATTTACACTTGCACTTACACCCAAAGGTTCTCTGATACATATTGCTTTGTCAGTGAATGTTTGTGTGGCAACTTGTTTGCTAACTGTGCATATGAGGTTTTTTTTTTCTGTCCCTCAACTGCTAAGGAGCAGCATGCTTCATGTGCTGCAGCTCCCTCTTAGAGGGGGAAGATGTAATTTTGTTGTTGATGGAAATATTTAACAATAACAATGTTTTGGTCCTAATGCTGAGCGCTGTGGAACACTGTGACTAACTTTAGATTGTGTGGATGACTGCTCATTAATATGTACAAATTGAAATCTTCCTGTAACGTATGATTTAAACTAGTTTAATGCAGTACCTTTAATCCCAATAGAGCACTAAGATCCAAAAGTACAAGTACTGAAACTAGTCCACCATCTGTGAGTGAAAATCTATGTGAACCTTTGTTATGAGTAGCTAATCTTACACCCTTATGCAGCAATAACTGTCACTAAACATTTCTGGTAACTGTTGATCAGTCTTGTGCATCAGCTTGGAGAAATTTTAGCCCCGTCCTCCAAACTGAACAGTTCCAACTTTGAGATGCTGGCAAGTTTTCCCACTTGAGCAATTTGCGTCAGGTCCATCTGTAACATTTCAACTGAAGTAAGGTTGGGACTTTGACTCGACCATTCCACAACATTTGTTCTTATCTAACCATTCTTTGGTTGAACAACTCGTGTACTTAGGTTTGTTTTCATGCTGCATAACCCATGTTCTCTTGAGATTCGGTTTAGGGATTGTACCAGTGAATTCAGAATTGATTGTTCCATTCATGATGCTAAACAGACATGGTCCAGATGTAACAAAACAGAGCCAGACCACGATACTGCCACCACCATGTACCATGGACTTTATGGAATGCTCTTTTACACCTACAGACTAGTCACATTATTAGTCTGTTGCTGATTAAACTGTTCAATTTTTCAAGCACAACACAAGTTCTCACTCTTTTCTTGTCACTGACTCAAACATATTGTTGGCATTAAGTTCATAAAGGGTATAGAGTTTTCAAGAAAAACATAAGTTCTCAGCTTCACCATTGTTACATGTTATCTTTATGCAATTTTCAATTAAATACAGGGTTTGAATGTTATGTATATTGATTTTAAAAGCATTGTGTGCAAACGATGGCATAATTGAAATGGCATCAAAAAATAACTCTGAAATAAGGACCGATAGGGTTCAATCAGAAGAGGTGGGGCCTCTCCACCCTATATGCAACTTATTAAATCATGCTGTATTTTTATTTCAATGTTTAATCTTTTTATTTCTCCAGTGCCAATAATTTTGCATTTGAAGATGATCTTACATAAAGTGTACTGACAACATACAGGGATATGGGTTTCAGCTTTTATTTTGAACACAGTTCCCCCCACTTCACACGTCCACAGCCCCCAGCCTAAAAGCTCCACCTGAGCATTCATCAGAGGAACATTTGAGGACACAGCCCTCCTCTTCCAGTGTGTGCTTTCCTTCCCTTCTGAGCTCTGCTCAGTGGCCTGTTGAGACAAACTGACTCTGGCCGACAGCAGCATTTCACTGCCTGCAGCAACAACACGTCAACATAACTGAAGAGATGCAGTGTGTAAAATGGAGCAGAGAGCATGGAAACATAATTAAACATAATTCAATACAGCAGAAGGTTGAGGTCTAGCAGAAGAAAGCCCATACCAGAATTAACAAGACTGAGGAGTGGGTTGTTTGGTGAAAGGCTGCTGTTTCTCTGAAGCCTCCGATTGGACCGACGACCCGTCCACTGGATGGACAGAACCTCAGGCTTCAGTGGACCCTGTCTAAACATAAAAAATACACCAAGGATTAGAACTGAGCAATAAATCAGTAATTATTGTTATGTTGGATATGTTACATTGTGATATTTAATTATGCTAATTTCTTATTATTTTTGTCTATATAATAGTAAGAACTCATTTTCAATTTATTTGAATTCAAAATAAATCTATCCATCTTCTAACCCTTAATCCTCGCAAGGGTCAGGATGCTGGAGCCTACCCCAGCTGACTTAGGGCAAAGGCAGGGTAGATCCTGGATGAGTTGCCAGTTCATTGCAGGGCTGACACAAAGAGACAGACAACCATTCACACCTACAGTACGAACAATTTAAAGTCACCAATTCACCAAACCCATAGTGCGTGTTTTTGGTTGTGGGAGGAAGCTGGAGTACCCGGAGAGAACCCACGCACACACGGGGAGACTGAACCCAGGACCTTTTAGCTGTGAGGCACGAGTGCTACCCACTGCACCACTGTGTCACCCAAAACAAATCAAATTATCATTATTATTTTTAACTACAAAATCAGATAGATTTTGTATCTGATTTAAAACAGATTAGATCATAATCTTGGTCTGTTTTATTTTTACAGTATGTTGTGTTTGTCCTTTACCATGTTTTTAAACATCTGTTTACATCTTGTACATCATTTTTGGATTTTGCATTTTTTTACATCTTTCTGCATTTTTCATGTTACCATCTTTTTTGTCTTTTACGTCAGATTGTCTTTTTGCATCGTTTTCATATTGCTTTTTACTCCTTACTGTATTTCTTACATCGTCTTTATTTGTTTTATCTCATTTTTGTATTTTTTGATTGTTTTACATAATTTTTGTGTATTTTGTGTTTTACAGTATTTGCATTTTTATTTCTTTCATCCCTTTTTGCATCTTTTATGTCTTTTTGCAGCTCTCTCTGTGTGTTTTTTGCACATTTTACAGTGGTTTTGCCATGTTGCATCTTTTGCTAATAAACAAAATCACATATCATTGTCTGGTTTGGGAGCGCCTTGGTAGCTCACACCCAAATGGCTCAGGCCTAATCATAGTGGCCCTTTGCCGCATGTTACTCCACACACACCTTTCCTGCCTCTCTTCACTGTGTCTATCTAATAAAGGCAAAGCCCAAAAAATCAATGAATAATTAACAAATTGATTTCTTCAATTCAAGACCAGTCTATTAACTAAAAACACTTGAGGGTATTGTGTTGGTGATTCATTAATAATAATCTGACAGATGATTGATTTATAGCCATTACAAGCCACAGGTGGAAATATCTGAAACGTGAGTGTTTTGCTACATGTCAGGGTATTTTGCTAATGCTAGGGCAGCTCTGGGTTCACATAGCAACACTCACATTAACAAACAAAATCAACAGCTTAAAGAACAGATGGGTCACATAACAAAAAAGTCTGTACCGGTATGTAGATTTAAGCTAAAAAAAAAAAGTAGCACAATTTTCTGACTCTTAGATATAAACAGAGAAAGGGACTTGGGGTACATTTGGGTAGAAACTGTATTTGAGTCTGTTTGTTTTTGTTTTGATTGTCCTGAACCTTCTTCTGGAGGGGAGGAGGGAGAAGAGGGGGTGTCCTGGGTGTGAGGGGTCTGGCTTTCCCCTGGAGTCTGCCAGTGTAAATGTCACTAAAGGGGGGGTAGTGCTGTTCTGATGTTCTGATCACCCTCTCTGCTGCTTTTACCACCTGCTGCAGGTCCTTCCTGTCCTCTGTGGCACAGCTGCTAAACCAAACTGTACAGCAGTAGGTCAGGAGGCTTTCGACGGTGGAGTGGTAGAAGTTTATTAGTAGGGGTCACGGTAGGTGGGCTTGACGGAGCTTCCTGAGGAAGTGCAGTCTTTGTTGTGCATTCCCCACCTGGTAGGAGATGTTTGTGGCCCAGGTGAAGTCAGCTGAGATGTGGACTACAAGGAACTTAAAGCTCTCCACCCTCTCTACCTCCTCCCCATCGGTGTAGGGGGGAGTGCTCAGTTTGTTTGGATCTCCTGAAGTCCATCACAATCTCAACCCCTAATCATGAACCCTTCATTTGAGGTGCGCTCCAGGTCAGCTTTATACAATTTCCAGAACTTATAGGATGTCACACTCAGCCAGTGAGCAGCTGATGTCGGTTTGAGAGAGGTTAAAGACTAGGGCTTGGACTGGACTTCAGAGTCATATACTGTACATATATACTGATGCAAAGTCTGGAAAAGTGTGGACATTCACCAAAAGACTCTGGATACAATGGCAGAAAGTCAATTTGTCATGAAAGGGTAACAGCTATAGAGTCCAGAACTCTTTTTGCACCAGGTTGCATTTCTGCATGGGATCACTGACTTGCTTTTGAAGACACAAGTCATTTTAAGAACCTTTTAGGACTACAAAGACAAAACTTGGTTACAACACTTTTAAAAATTCTACCGTATCAATACACAACTACAAAGAGGCACCTGTTGTGAAGATACCAGTGACCAGGGCTTCTTAATGAGGCCAGTGCAGGAATAATGAAAGTTTGTAATGCCATCGGCAGCCACCGGCATGGCCTCTACAGTATACAGCTCCAGCTCACCTGGTGCTAAACTAGACTTCTCTCGACATATAATAAGTGGACAACTTTTTTCTTTATGGTCACAGTTGTTTGATTTGGACCCTCTAATAAGTGATCTGGTGTGGTCAATCTTTACATTCTTTCAGCATTATTAAGAAATTGAGGTAAATTGAAGGCTTTGATGATCTGCTGTTTTGAGCTTTGATTGACAGGTCTGTTTGACAGCTGCGCTTCCTGCAGAACTGAATTTTCATTGCTTCTGTTTAATAAAAAAACACATTTATCCTTATGGATGCTTGACTAAAGTTGTAGTTAGCCAATATGCTAGCATTCCGCATTAACTCATCCATAACTCCCTTTTGACCTGCTGTGTTCAACATCTGGTGATAACCTCAAAATGGCTCCAAAATGTGAACCAGACTGTCGTAACTAGATTGGCCTCAAAATGGCAATGCCGATGGGTAATGTTACAGACACTCTACACGCCGGTATTCTGTCTACAGCCAGTGGTGAGTAATATTTATTTAAAAATTGAATCATAAATAATAATATAGAAAGTAGTAATAAAGTCTGTAATGACAGGAGAAACTTATTCAAAAATAACATGTTACAACAAACACAGGTTCCATATTGTTTTGTCTCAATTTAGCACATTTTCCACATTGCTCAAAATGAAATTTCATATTGCAGCATGTTCTGGCTTTAACTGATTTCACTGCCATGCACCTTTTAAAAAAAAACTGAAATTGAAGCATATCCATCCTCTTTCACATAATATTTTCTTATGGAAATTTTAAATAATATCTTACTTGAAAAGATTAGAATTTTCATTCACAGACTCCAATGAATCCCTTCAAAAGCCACAGAAGTCCTTTCCTGAGTATCTGAATAGAGCATCTATTCACCCACAGGAAGGAGGATGTGTTTACACACCCTTTCCTATTTTTTTGGTCTTTTAAGTAGGTTGTACTACTGTATATTTTCATCTTATTTAATGTCAGCCTCTTCTAACATAGCCAGAGGGAGATCTTTGGGAATGTAGGTCAGAGAGCTTGAAGTGCATGGGAAAATGAAAATGTTCAGGCTTGTTGCTGTTTGTCTGTTGTGTCGGGAACTAGACTGCAATTATAGTAGTTAAATGACTGAGAGGTAACTCAGCTCTAGAGTAGCTTCGCTAGAAGTTGGAACTCTTTAATACCCTCGCTTACTTTTCTAGCCTTGCCAGACTCATTCAGATTTACACTAAAACACTGAGTCTGAAATGTTGCAGTTCAGTTATGATTTCTTAAGGGTTATTAATAGGGTCAATTCAACAAGCCTTTGGATATAAGTGGACATACCTAGAACCAAGTAGAGCAACAACTCATGGGGTGTTGATCCAGCTGATAAATTATACCCATCAACTGCTCTTGGAAATATGGAAACACAATCTGTCTGGTTAATGAAGGCTTTAAGTGCAGTTGTTTTTATTTTACCCTCACAAGGATTAAGGGGTAGAAGATGGATGGAAGATTACTACAATACAACAATATCAATACAAAGATTTGCTTTTTAAATTTTTTCTTATCTGCCAATTATAAACACAATTTTTACAACTTTCAGAGATTACATCAACCACGAATCAGTGGAACATATTTTTGAGCATAAAAAATCATAATGCCTAGACACATATATAACACCAAACCAGAAAAACTAGGCCAAGGTCAACATTGCTGTCACGTTTGGTCACCCTAGCTTGATTCCTGATTGAGTAATAGGGTGAACACGGACACAAACAGACAAACAAACTCACAGAAGGCACCGACCACCCTACCTACAGCCTGACTCCATTGGCTTCGGTAATAATGGCATGTTTTTAAAAAATTGGTTTGACTCATTTCATTGCAGACAGTATGAGTATTTCATGTTTTTTTCTAGTCAGTGTAATTTTATTCAAACATTGACAGGAATTCTTCAAATTCAGGTGTGCAAGACAAGCAGAAATAATTTGCATTGGAGAATATTTTGAAATGTGACTTTGCTAGAATTAGAATGTTTCATATTTATTTAGAAAATGTGTGCTGATTTTCTTTGTTCCTTTGATTGCATGAGAAACTAGCCATAGACATGTGACCTCAACAGAAGACAGATGGTCTCTGGTTATCTAGTTTATTACTCTTAGATAACAGAAAGGTATTTACACAGGTTTAGGGGGATGATCTGATAGTTGCAAGAATGTTTAGAACTCCACAGAACATCCAGGGTCTTAATGCCACCAGGAGCAGTCACAAAATGCTTTGGTAGGGGGTAGTAATTAACTGAATGTATTTGCTTTGATGTGAACTGAGAGAAGACATTCCTCTGTTCAAGCGGGATACGAAAGGGGTTCATCATAGAAGCAAAGGACCAGACTCTGATCCACTTGGTGATGACTCTGTCTGCTGATCAGCTGTATGCCTGCTCTAATATATGATTGTATTTTTACTTGTTCTTTTTATCAATTAAATGCTTTAACTTGTACGATTGTACATCTGAGTTTTTCGTCAGGGTGGTACTCTCCAATTTCCACAACAATTTGGGCGAAAAATGACTTAAAACATGGGGTGATTTCAAATAGATTTAGATTGTCCAGAGGAGAGACATGGTATGTATCATTACTTCATCATTAAATACAGAGAAAATTTTCATTCTAGAATGTGCTGGTGCAAGTGGCAGCAACTGACAACAGCTCTGTGCTTTTTCTCAAAGGTTTCGGATATACAGTGGATCTCAAAAGTCTACACACCGCTGTTCAAATGCCAGGTTTTTGTGATGTAAAAAACTGACACCAAG